>WSZQ02098024.1:8712-20063 GCA_019419845.2 Weissflogia rhopalogaster | reverse complement strand
TAATCCTTGAAAATGCATATTTCGATTGTAATAAATAATGACACTGGCTCTTTCACAAAATGACTCTTGTAAACCATAAAAAATGCAAGTAACGATTATGAATATTTTCTATAAATAGCCAAGGATCAAAAGTTAACTTTGACAAAGCATAAAAAAACATTTATTAAATCTGAAAATTGTCAAATCACATCTGATTAGGAGCAATTATTATAACCTATCATCAAGCATTTGTAGTGTTATGCAATCATATTAACTCCGGTAAAATTAAAAGTGTCGAAAAAGTTGCGCATCATTCATGCCAAAACAAAATATTGAGATTATACGCAATCATACTTAAAATGAAAGTAAACAAGCTTAATCTCGAGCAAGCACATGGGAATTACCTATTGCAAGATTATATGGTTTATATCATATCATAATTGCAATGATAAAGAAAAAAATGAAGTTCAGAAAGTTATAAGTCATTTAAAAGACTCGACCAATGTGCTGATTTCGAATAGCCACCATTCAAACTATATATAAAAGGATCAAGAGTTATCTTTGGTAAACACATAAAATATACTAATTGGAGTTAAACATTTTAAGATTCTAAATCGAATATGCTTTCATAGATAAGTCATTAAATGCTACTTAAATGATTACTGCTATCAGTATAAACACACCAAAATCGCAAAAGTCCAAAAACTTGACTGACAACATTAGGAACGAACGCTTTAATGAAGCATTCATTAGAACTAAATAAGTATTAGGTAAATGATATTTACCTTTCTTTCTGGGCGGCTTGGTCAGGCGAGGCCCAATTGTGCGTCTTCTGCTTCACGGCCGTCTTTTCGGCATCGATAATCTCGCCGACGAGGTATTTAGCCATCATCACACGCGCGTCGCTGGAGTGGCCGACATCCTCGAAAGCTTCACTGCACTCCTTGCCGCCCTGTTCCAGCAGGACTTCTTCGCCACCAGGATGCTGAAGACAAAAAACGTTGATTAATATTTTTAAGGATTTGAAAGCATGATTAATGTCAAACGTATATCAAAAATGAAAATACAAAAACAACAAATAAACTAAAGCATTCCTTAAAAATATTTTCGGACTAAAATGTTCCTTTAACGAATGTTTCAATTATATACAATTATGTTATTATATATTATTTGCTTAATAATGTGATAATTAAAGAATAAATACAATTATATTAGTCAATGAAATTTAATTGGCTTCAAAACTCAGAAAGCTAGCATTTTTAAACACCTTATAAAAACCATCAACTCCATCTAATAATCAGAAAACATCACCATTCAAGGCCAATACGCATCCAATTCATATACGGCTTCTAATTGTAAATAGTATCGAATCATCTAATAAAGTGTCAGCAATCCAATTTACTCAACAGCAATATTCACCGAAAGTGAACTTTGTACAGTGATACGCGGCATAATTACGCATTTCTCATTATCAGAGACAGCAATACGCATATTAACATAGAATTTTACACAAAAATTTCAACTTATTCTTATTGCCACCCATAAATACTGCGGTAAGAATTAACACCCTGAATCAGCAATTCATGTGCGCAATCATGTAGGCACCATATTATTTGACGATTACATGATCATTGATAAGAGCCAGGGCCACTTGTAAACGTGGACAGTTTGACAGTGGACATGTTGCGAGTGACTATATTGATGAGTATTAGCGTTAGAATAAAGTACATACCTCGTTGAGGAACTTTGTTACATCGTAAACGTTGTTGTGGATGACCAGCCAGCAACTGCTGTTATCGTTGTGCTTCCTCACTTCGGCGAGACTGTATTGTTGTACCATTTTCGCTGTGTTTTCTTTTGCGCTTTGGTCGGTGGTTGTTATACGGTGATATTTGGATTGTGTCGTTCGGAACGGCGCTGCGCCCGCGTGCGTGCTAATACAATCACTGTGAATTTCGATGTGATCACTCGCTGGCGCCGCTAACGTTCGACGTGCGCTATCAAAAGGTGGGGGCACCGGCAGCAAAAGGCGATGATCAAGCTGTTGCGTTGCACCAATCCATCAAAACCGATTATTTCCTTGATTGCCTAGTGCTACGCCATCTTGACGTGCAAAAGACCCTAGATTTCACCCTAGCAACTTTTCCTTTTGAAACTTTTTCTTTAATTACCACTTTAAACTGAGTGACTTCTTCCAAATATAATGAACCTTCTCATTTATTTGGATTTCTACGCTTATTAGATATAAAAATAAAAACATTTAACCGAAAATTGGGAGGTTATATTATCTAACCAAATATTACTCTACACAAATTTGTCTTATTTAATTCTTCATTAATTATAAAATATTCTATATTTAAACAACTCTATGTTTCATTATTAATTAGACAATTTAATAAACATTTTAATAAATTAAACTAGTTCTATCAAGGTATAAAAGTAAAAACATCGGGAGTTCATACGAAATTGGCAGCACTGATTCTGTTAAATGATAATTTGTTGGAACCCTAAAGCTGTTTCGCGAGTGTTTTCCGGCTATGGGTGGTTTTGATTTGATAATTGCGTGGACTTTGGAAATTTTATTTGATTTGCACGCCTCGGTACGAACGAGCACCGTGAAATTATAACGATTATTACGTAGATTGGGTTGTCTACTACGGCGCCATCTTAACGTACAAAAATCCCTAGATTTCACCCTAGTAACTTTTCTGTTCCGCAGTTTTGCTGTGATTACCCCTTAAAACGGGGTGTATTCTTCCAAGTACACTTTGCCTTATCATTTATTTTGATTTATACGCTTATTTCAATGCGAATTGCGGCGTAATTAGCGTTGAAATCAGTCAGAGTAAAAGTCAGAAGTAAAGACATTTGAGTGAAAATTGTGAGGTTGTATTGTTTCCAAGTTTCGCCCCAGACTAATTTTTCTAATTAATTTTTTCATTAATTGCTAAATATCTTACATCTAAACCACACCAATCTGATGTTTAGATTTATATAGTTTTAATAAACAATAAAAGTAAAAACATCAAGAGGCGTTTTGAGGCTACACGCAGTTGGCATCACTGTTTCTGTCAAAAGTCAATTTGATGTCAATCTGTTGAAATTCTAAAGTTGGTTCGCGAGAGCAACAGCGAGTTTTTCGGCTACGGGTGGATTATTTCTGTTTTGATGTGGTAATTTTACGGATTGCGGTTGGGTATTTAGTTTGATTTGCTCGCCACGGCTCAAACGAACACGCCGTGAAAATGTCGGAGGTGGAGAACTGGATTGAAATCGCGAAACAGTGCAAATATTTGCCGGAAACAGACTTGAAAAAACTGTGCGATATAGTGAGTGAAATTTTGCTGGAGGAGTCGAATGTGCAGCCAGTGTCGACGCCGGTCACAATATGCGGTGATATCCATGGACAGGTAAACACTCGCACGTTATGTTGCCACCAGAGTGATGATTCAAACATGTTTCAGTTCTACGACCTTGAAGAGCTCTTTCGCTGTGGCGGTCAGGTACCGGACACAAACTATATCTTTCTCGGTGATTTCGTCGATCGAGGGTACTACAGCTTGGAGACGTTCACACGGCTGCTCACACTGAAAGCGAAATATCCCAATCGTATTACTTTGCTGCGTGGTAATCATGAGAGTAGGCAAATCACACAAGTGTATGGCTTCTACGATGAATGTCTGACGAAATATGGCAATGTCAATGCGTGGAAATACTGCTGTAATGTGTTCGATTTACTCACAGTTGCTGCTGTAAGTATTAAGGATTTTCCATTTTAAACGTTGAATTTTTCAAACATAGATATAGATATTTATGAACGTATTTATAAACATCGATATTTATTGATATCAAAAGTAATGAAACGTTTTACATGGTTTTCATGAATATTTTTTCTAAGGTAAAGAAAACGCTTTGAACATTTGGATCGGAAAAACGAAAAACCCAAAAGTTTTTGCTAAGTATTTCCATCGTTTAAGTAACTATTTGGATGGACTTGCAGTTACAATTTGATTTTCTATTATTTAGGAAGAGATCATTTTTGGCTTTCTGAATTAATTTTCCGTTCGTGTAGATGGCGATGATATGATATATCGATACCAATACTTTTTTGAGACACTTATTTCAGGGGGGTATACTCATATTCACCAAGCAGGAAAACGGGAATTTTTGTGAATTTTTTTAAGAGAAATTCTTGGGAATATCGAAATGGTTATTTAGATAAAATAAATAATAAATACTAGACTTGTCTACTGAGTACCGAAAAAAAACAGTGGTCAAAAATCATCTGGCGTAATAAAGATGACTGAAATAGTGCAAGTTCATTGGTTCATGATTTTCCAAATAATTGTAAAACATGGTTTTAAGAAAAAGGCGTATGAAAATTTTTTGATGACTTTGATATAAATTCAAAAAGTTAATAACAGTTTCGGTTCTAACTTCATCTTTTCTTGGAAGTTTTACTTGTAACTTGAATCAGACATTTCAAAGATTTAATAATATCAAAAAGATCGCTTGAAGCTAACCAACGTTGATATTTTAAACATTTCTTAAAGTATTCATCGATTGAACTCTAATTGTTTGCTTTAATCAGTTAGTAGATGAAAAAATCCTCTGTGTGCACGGTGGTCTATCACCGGACATCAAGACTGTAGATCAAATCCGGTGTTTGGAACGGAATCAAGAGATTCCACATAAAGGTGCCTTCTGTGATCTGGTGTGGTCTGACCCAGAGGACATTGACGGCTGGTCGGCGAGTCCGCGCGGTGCTGGGTTCTTGTTCGGTGCGAAAGTCACACATGATTTCATGTGGATCAATGGATTGTCATTAATTTGCAGAGCACATCAATTGGTACATGAAGGTAAGTTATATGCCTATAACAGGTTTCCTCGTATTTCATTCCAGAGCAATTTATGGGAGTGTTTATATTTATATTTTTCTCTTCAATAGGTTATAAATATATGTTTGACAACAAACTAGTGACAGTATGGTCAGCGCCAAATTACTGCTACCGCTGCGGCAATATTGCAAGCATACTCGAGTTCCAAACGTCGGACAAGGTGGAGGCTAATCTATTCCATGCGGTGCCAGAGGCAGAACGCGTCATACCGAATCGGACCGTGACGCCGTACTTTTTATAATCGCGATTGTGTATGTATATTTACAGCAACCAAAAAAACGAAACAAAAAACACGCGGTTCCACTAGATTTTATTATCTTCACTACGCACACTGGAAAAAGCTAACTACTACTTATAGATTCATCATGTTCATCATGTAAATGTAATTTCCTGTTTTATTATATAAAAATGTTTGTAACTTATTACATTTTTTAAATATATATTAGTAATGCGTCATCTGCAGGTAAGTTTAATCGATTTTAGAGGTTATTAGATTTTTAAAGGTTAAAAGCAATTCCTGATTATTTTTCATATATTGTCCAAGGTTGTCGTTAATCCAACGTTTATCGAATTATTGGAAGTGGAGGTTTAATATATGTTCAGTGGTTACAATATTAATTACTCCTTTGAGACATTGTCACGAAAATGTGGGGTGGGCGCCAAAATATATCTATTAAAAAGGAGCGCATAAATAAAATGATTCAATTTACAATTTCATTCTGATTTTTGGTATTTAAGCTTAACAACAAAATCTTCGTTTTTTAGCGCGTAGCTCTGTTTGACTAGTGTCCGGCACTTCTTCTGATCAGTTTTGCTTCAGATTCATGGCATCCTTCCGGGGGTCGTTCTTCTATTCTGGCGAAGCTACCTTTACTACTTTTATACTTGTTCGTACCATATTCCTTTTCTAGTTCTGCTTCATTTTTTGATTATTAGGATAACATGTCTTAAAAGTATTGATATGTATCGATGCTTTCGTTCAATTTATTGATACTTCAGGTAATGACCCTGCAATTCCTGCAACAGGGATGATCTCCTATTCATCAGAGGTTTATTCATCAAGTGTTGGTACAATTTTTACTTTTACCCAAGATTATGACATCTTCGAAACATCGCGGGGCACGGGACAGATTGCTAATCAACTTCGCGGACGTTTGCTCACCTTAACTATATATCATATTTAAATTTAAGTATATAAAACGTAGGGCTCAACCGGGATTTGAACCCGGGACCTCTCGCACCCAAAGCGAGAATCATACCCCTAGACCATTGAGCCAAGATGCGTGCCAACACCGGCGTCGTTTGCATCAACGCTGATTGTATAAAAAAGAGAAAGTTGTCCTACTAAGTTTGGATACATTAATTTAGAACTAACTCAACATTGTTTATGAGGATAGGAACTGTGGACGCCGCGCCGTGGCTTTCTTGGTTAAAGCGCCTGTCTAGTAAACAGGAAATCGGGAGTTTGAATCTCCCCGGGGCCTGATCATGATCACCTTTTTTGTGAAGTATAACGTTGTCTTCCTTTATAGTTAATAGTTTATCTTTGTCTAGGTATTATTATGATATTACATTCGTTTGAAGATTCATACAGTATAGGTGTTGTTTATGATTAAAACTGATAAGAGAATGTCGTCCTACATAAATATTTTTTATGAATCTTGGGATGATTAGAAGGTAATATGTAATACCTTCTAATCACGAGAGCATCGAAATAGATCGCGGCTGAAAGTATCGCGAATATGCGCCACCACCAAAATATCACGATCCAGGGCTTTTAGTTTTATTATATTGCCCCCGCCTTTTCAACTATTTTCCAGAACTCAACAATATATATGGCAAGGGCTTACAATGTTGTGCCTACAGAAATAAGGAAGATTAGGCTTAACCACGGCAAGGATGATCTATTTAACTATGTAGAATATTGCGTAAGAACATCAGTATAAAAAGGCTTTCAACTTGCTGAAAAGTCAGTTCATATCCACCCACTAGCCACCTTCTCTGTCTCTCCAGTGCTAAGTAAGTTAACCGAGATGTCCAGGACCTGCATTCAATAATTTCTCTTCTATTTTATACCTTTCCTTGCCCCCCGGTACACACGTTAATAAAGTTAGGCGAGTTATATTTGGTTTCTGATTGGGATTTCTGATTGTTTTGTAGACAAGTTTCCTGTTCTTTATTGTTAGCGCGCTATTACGGGCAAGGATTGGGTAAAGGGACCGAATGGAGTTGTGGACTTTCCGAATAGTGTTGTTCACATGGTCATTGTATGTAAGTCCCCTGTCTAGAAATACACCGAGGTATTTTATCTTCAAGGTTTCCTTAATCGGTTTATTGTTGATTTTGGTTTGGAGGAAAACCTTATTCTGCGTAGCCCTTTTTGTGAAAATTATTGCTTCCACTGGACAGGCGCTTTAACCAACTAAGCCACGGCGCCGACGATTGCCGGAACTTAGATAAACTATGCATAGTTAGTTAAAATGCAACAAAGTATACAAATCTATTAAGGCAACTTTCTCTTCTGAGTTTTGTATAAACAACATTCTCTGAGTACAAGCAATTAAGCAGCGCGGCTCAATGGTCTAGGGGTATGATTCTCGCTTTGGGTGCGAGAGGTCCCGGGTTCAAATCCCGGTTGAGCCCTTGTTTTTCTTCCATTTCACTCACGGAATCACAACATTAATTATAAACATGTGATATTCCAATCAGTATTGTCGTGCCCATAAGCAATATAAGAGCGAATTTTTCTCAACACATTTATGTAATATTGCAATGAAAACATATCAGCGTGGCAGTTTCATGGGTCGTGCTGATTTTTTGACTGATTATTTATTATAGAATATACTTTTCTAGAGACGGCAACAAGGAAAATAATCTAATCAGAATTAAATAATCTTATATTGCTACATAATTGTATTTTGAATGAAGAAAATATACTCTAACCAATTCACACTTGAGATTGCATAAATTACAAAGGTTTAAAGTTACAATAAATCGGAGTATTCGGAGTTAACATCAAATTCATAGTTAGTGGACTAACCTCCAGTGGGTAGATCGTTTTTTCACTAGGCAAAATCAGAAAATTTGCTATAATCTTAGCCAGGGTCAATTTCGATTGCAAATAACCAAGCCTTCTGCCAATACAGAACCGCGGCCCTTCGCCAAATGTAATAAAAGGTTTATGTTCCATTGTATCTAAATTTCCTTTGGCAAAACGTGCCGGTCTGAATTCGTACGGATTATCAAAATAGTCTGGGTCATGATGAAATCCAAACGATGAGAAAACAACATTAGTCCCCGCTGGAATTGTCACTCCCATGTCTTCCACAGTATAATCAGCTGTAGTCATACGATTAATACTCAAAACAGGCGGATAGAGACGCAACGCCTCTTTAACAACCATATCCAATTGTTCATTGTGCACCACCCAATCATAAAGGTATTGACCGTTATTTTCTCTCAAATCCTTTTGTATACTCTCCCGAAGCTTATTTTGTTCATCTTGAGCTTTTGCCAGAGCATATAAAGAAAAATCAATAGTTCGTGAAGTTGTTTCATAAGCAGCAACAAAGAAAATAAAGGCTTGTGCCGTTATTTCCATCAGGGTCATTCCAGAATCACTTTCACTATCGTCCTCTTTGATAATGTTGATTAAGAGCTGAAGGAAGTCGTTAACTTTGATGTTATTCGCCAGACGATATTCTACTGTATCTTTGATTATTTTAATAAAATAATCGCAAGTTTCTTGTTCAGAGGAGAGCAGTGTGATAAAATTTGCAGGTGAAGATAATCCGAAAAATAACATTTTCATTGCCTTCCATGTTTTTGGATGTAACATTCGACAGGTATGCTCAAAGAAGGTTTGGTTTTCTAATTCGAGGGTGTTACAATTTATACCGAAAGCTGAATGGCCAATGATATCGATTCCAGTCCTAAAATTGAGTCAATTATCAGGTGATACTCCTCTCTTTGAAGGAAGTTAATTGAGGAATGAGTACCTCGGAGGGCAAAGTGGATATGGCGACGAGGGACGAGGTTCGCATATATTCATGGAAGGTTGATTGTGAATGAGCAAAAATAAAATTAATAATGTTTTGAAACGAAATAAAATAAAAGTATGTATATGCAGATTGAAAACAAGATATTACAAAAGATCTGCCGAAAATACCGGGATGATTACTGTGGGACAATGGAGTCTGTGAGAGAGTGAGGATCTATGGGAAATACCTGAAACATTTTATTGTAAGTCCTGATTAGATTAAGACACTGATATGGTTTGGGAAGAGATGAGAAGCTAGTTAGGTTAGTAGTTTAGTTTGTTAACTAAAATCTTAGTTCGTAACTTTTTATGTTTTTAATTTTGGCATTTTCAATTTTCAAATAATAAAGTTTAAATTAATATCAAAGAAAGAGTTTCTTTCTTTTAGACATATTTACCGATTTAACCATGGCAGAATTTCAATATCCTCCCCAGGTATAACCAATTTTTTGGTAACCTTAATTAATGTATCGATATGTTGCTCAAGAATCGGCAACATCATCTTAAGCTTACCACTTGATAATGTCGGAGACAATAATCGACGAAGTTTATTCCATTGTTCACCGTCCACACTAAAAATATGGGCAGAAAGAGGATCATTAACAGGATCAATCGCAATCCCTCTAGCCGAAAATGTATCCGTTTCATTAATAAGCATTTTCTTCTTTAACTCAGCATCAACAACTAGCACTATTGGTAAATCCATTAAATACATTCCACCTAATTTAAAACCGCGTTTTCGAAACTCTTTATGGGCTTCGTCATATCGCTCAACAAAAGATTTTCTCCCGAGGATAGATGAAGTAAAATGGCCGAAGAGCCAATTTGGGTTTTCTGATAACGTAGGTACATTTCGTAACTTCCAGTAGTTGAAAGAACTTTTTCTTTTAAAGTAAATTATTATCAGCAATGTTAGAAGTAATACAATTAGTAGTAACAACATGTTTAATTTGCTTAGCAACTCAGTGCAACTAACTATAAGTTTTTGGGAGCTTTATTTATATTAATTTATAGGATTATAATTGGGTACAATTATGTAACACGCCAAGGTTGATAGTATTAACGAATAAACCAGTTTGATTGATTTGTTTGATTTCGTTTTTATTGCCATATGTTGTTTATAAGAAGGTATTTATTTTTTTCATAAGCTGCAAACGAAATAAAAATATGTCATGTCAGGTTTTATCTTGTTTACTAATATAGTATATATATACATATTCATGTTTAAATACATTTTTCATTATTACTTAATTTCTTTTTAGTTTAGTCTCTGCAATATCTGACTTATTTATAAAATCGAATAAATTTAGCGCATAATGTTGGTAATATTAGGAATGTGGATTCAAATATATGTGTGTATTTGTGCTTTCAAATCCTTCTGGTCACGGCTTAATAAAATGACTCAACTTTAATAAAATGTGATATTTTTTCTAGACAATTAATCGTAAAAACTGTTGTGGCAAATTTAATTCAGATTAAATTAATATATAATATGTATATATAGAAATGTTCTCGTCTCCGAAGCCCGATCACCTGGACCTTTTTTAAAGTCCAGGTGACATTTCAGAAGGTGAGGTGAAGGTGGAATGGGCTTTGCAGGAGTGAAGGGGAGGAAAACGAGTAGAGGTGTGGTTGGAAGAGACAGGGAAGGGGTTGGCGTCAATCACCACGTTGGGAAATGTAAGAAGGAGCAGGAGAGCGGAGTAAGAATTGACTCGTGAATATTGTTGTATGTACATACGGTGGTTGTTCTTGTGTTCAAATTGTTTTTTTTGTTGTTATTATTTGAATGTGTATTTATTTGTAATTTCTTGTTGTGGGTTTGTAGGGGCACGAGTATGCCAATAAAGGTTATATATACTATATAGAAATGTGGAAAATATAAATAAGTCTTTAGAAAAAGTCATTTCAAGAATTTGTTTATCGATTGGTGTACGATTTATAATCCCAGATACATGGGAAATCTGAAAAAGATACATGATATAATTCTCATTAATTACCTTACCTAGAATAGTCCGCGTAGGGTCCTCATCACATTCATCTCTGTGAGAAATATAATTTTTTGCAGGTATTTGAAAAAAAATATAATCATTAGTTCATGATTTATTTATATAATAACATGAAATACCTTACAAAGCTTTAAAATTGTAATAAATTGGTGTTTAGAAGTTAGCAACAAATTCATGGTTAACGGACTAATTTCCAACAAATACACCGTTTTTTCACTTGGTAAAACTTGAAAATTTGCAATAATTTTAGAAAGTATTCATTTCATATGTAAATAACCAAGCCTTGAGCCAATACAAAACCGTGCACCTTCACCAAAAGCAATATTTGCAATATGTTGACTTGTATTCATGTTTTTCTTGCTGAAACGTTCTGGTCGGAATTTCAAAGGATCATCAAAGTATTCCGGATCATGATGGATCCCAAAT
>WSZQ02098013.1:1304-11598 GCA_019419845.2 Weissflogia rhopalogaster | reverse complement strand
CTATAGGACCAAATAGAATATTATTATTTTTATACTTTTGAAGATTCCTCTTGAATAATTCCCCTTTCCATAATTTTAGAAGTTAAAGAAATACATTTTACGAACGGTCCATATATTGTAGTCTCTACAATAACGTGGAATAATCGCAGAAACATTAGTTTTCTACTCTCCTATCGCCCATTTTCCCAAATACTCCCAACACAAACACAAAATATTGGATGGGTGGTTTAAAAGCGCATCAATTTGTCCACATGCTATAGTCATATCGACGCCAAACTCGATTTGCCGCCACCGACCCACCACCGATGCTTCTCGTAGCGGTCGCTGCTGTTAGCTATTGCTTTAAAACGCATCCTCGTACAACTACCGGCGCCGCCACCAAAACGCACGTAAATCACGCGCGACCTACATGCATTATTATCATCCATTTATTAATTACGGTATAATTAGTACCCGAGTGGCCGGGCGCTTCCGCGCATAGTTTTACCGGCGTGAATACACTCAGCCCAACGCACACCCACTCGTATGTACACACGCGCAGGGACCTATCCGAGAGTAGACAACCCTGCCTACCCGTGCTACACTGAAGCGCAGCAGGGAATTAATTAAAAATGTCGTCCCTCGCGCGCCCGCCTCGAATTTCTATATATCAGTTGCGACGTCGCGTCGCTCGCGGACGGTTTAATTAGCTGTTTAAATTACTTTAATTAACCACGCCGAGCAGATGTACACAGTGCGTGTTGGTGCGCGCGAAGTCAATGTTTACTGATAACACAGTGGTGATTTTCAACAAGTTAATTTAACGCTGTCCAACTATCAAAAAAAATATGTATTCTAAATTCACATTGCGAATACCAAGACAATCAAATTTTAGTGTGATATAGGTTTTAATGAGTTTATTTTATTATGTTTTAATTTAGTTTTTTATTCATTTAATTTAAATGAATTTAGGTGTGAGATGAATAATCAAACGAAAAGCTTTGACTGATTATTTTGATATCTATCTCATATCAGCAACCGTTTAATTAATGCGTAAAATTCACAAATTCACAAAATATTGGAGCGATTTTAAGGAAAAAAAACCCACTTAAATTAATGAAACACAGCGTGAGTGATAAGAAATAAAGATTTAGCGCCTTTTATAAAGAATTTTACCATATTTGTAATGAGACTATCAAAATGAATGATACATTTCAAAATAGTTAAACTATTCTACATTAATAATCGTCACTTAGAATTTAAAAGTTTCGATTGTTAAATACAGTTATAAAGGGTTGACTTTGCCCTTATTTTACTCTATGAAAAAGCCAAATTTACTCAGCGAGTTAACCATCAGCATTTTCCTTATTTCATTGTCTATTAAATGGTATATAGGTTATTAATAATTTACCTGCGCACGATCCTCTTCTTCTAGTGTATATAGATGCGCGCAGAGTGCGACATATAAATTGTTAAAAATGACTGGGTTACTTCTTTTCTTCTTATTATACTACTATTTTCATGTTTTTTATGCCTGTAGTTATTTTTAATTATGATGTGAAGAGATAGTATTCTTATGTACAGGCAAATTTAAATGCGTTATTTTAGACTTTACCCTTTGCTGACGCTATCAACGAATAAAATAGATTCAAAAAATTAAAAATCAGCACATTCTCTATTTCATACTATATTAAATGGTATATAGGTTATTAATATCTTTCTTGTGCACGACTCCTTTCTTTGAGCATATATAGGAGCGCTCAGTGGACTGCATATAAATTATCTATATTCAAGTAGCACTTCTGCCTAATTTCCCAGAGCCAGATGCTCCTATGTTCTCCGCGAAAAAAGGGTTGTATACAATAAAGATATTAATAACCTTTATACTGTTTAATAGACTATGAAGTAAAGTATATGCTGATCTTTAACTCATTGAATACATTTTACTAAATCATATCAGCAGCAAACTGTAAAGTCTACCTTTCATAACTCTGTTTTAAAAAGACTTTTTTAAATTCTAAGTACTGACTATTAAAGTAAAAGAATTACACAATCCTACGGTGTATCATTTATTCCACTAGCGTTATAATATATACGATAAAAATTACGATGAATATACGCGAAATACACAGTTTTAGTGTTCTCAGGGCACTTCGTCGATTTATGACGCTATTTTATTCTATTCGGCCCAATGTGCGCTGCATGGCAAATCGTCACGACTCATCGATAAGAACAAACCTTTACATATTTAACAAAATATTCCAACTCTTCTTACAAAATACCAATTTAACATAAATTAACACAAATAATTTAAATTATTCAACACTTTTTTATGACTTTTTCATCACATCATCCCAAGAATAAAATACTCAATTATAATAACCTTTAATTATGTATTTTCTAAAATAATTGCTATTAAAACACAACTGTACACTCAATTATGGAAATCTCATTAACCACGTTCAGAAATGAGAAACATTTGCGAAATCGCCTATATAAAATCAAACTAATTAACATGCGATGTGCTAACTAGGTAAACAAAACATATTCCAACGTCATGTATCGAGTATTCTCACTTACTTACTTTTATATATAAGTATGTACGATATTACTTCGAGCAAATTCGATTAGCGTAATGCGTCGTGGTTTTGCATTAAAAATTATACATCACTCGGGCGCATCAAACGCAGCAAAGCGCATTTGCTTTGGCAACCTAAGAACCTAATATGGTATTTCATCGGTAATAAAGTGTCCACTAGCAATAAATCACTATTTATTACCTGCTTTAAGTAATTTTCATTCGTCAATTTATGTCATACGGGGATATTTATCTGTTTTTTTATTATGGTGTATGATTATTATTTGAATCACGTTATTTGTTTGGAAATCGGATAGAGACAATCAGATAGAGAAAATGTCATTGTTTGAATTATTTATATAGGGACTTTCCAAGATGGGGATTGTTTGATTGGGGAAGGATTGTTTTAGTCGGGGATAATTGCGAAAATATAATAGGTTTTGATTCATATTTTATAAAATTTTGAAATATTACAGAAATGCGATGAAGTTTTGATGTTTTTCTTTGTAAATTTTATTAATGAAGACTTTGTTAGATGTTTATAGCATTTTATTCTTTGCAATTGGTAAAACCTTGGAAATTGCTTGAAAGATAACCAATGATAATTCGATATTAATTTAAGCTATAATTAAAAACAATAATATTTTGTACACCTTTGATTTTTTAAATTTAGTTGCATTTTGGCAGAGCCTGTAGCGCAATTTCATTTTAACTAAATGTATGTTGGTAGCCCTGCGTGCATCGCCTAAGCGCCGGGCGCGCTCAGCAACCTTCGAAGGGCGAGCCTCAATAAAAACGCAGGACGCGCAGGTTTTGGCCTATTTCTCCTTTGGTGAGTTGTGGAATATACTTCTGATTTTCTCTTGTTATTCTGTATTTGCTGTACCTTTATAATAAAGACTTTATGCTGTTTTACATCGTGTATTTTGAACTTTGACGTCTGAGGTGAGCTTTGAGTATAACTTCTGACGCGAGAACGCAAGGTACTTAGCTTGAAAAGATCCAGTTAAGTCTGGTCCCGCGCAATCAAAAGGAAATAAATTAATGTTTAAAAAACCGCGATTACCGCATAACAAATAAACATCTAAATAAAAGTATGTAGAACCTAGATTTTTTTCGAAAATAATGAGATTTATAAGTGCCAGGAAAAAAGACGAATTTTTCTAATTTTTTATCCGAATTATCGATCATCCTCTCATCCTTTTATTCCGATTGAGCAGACAAACCGCCAGTTGATAGACAGCCGGCCGAAGCAGAATAGACGGACGCACGCCGCCGCTGAGACGCGATGCGAGGCTGGGATCGACTTGATACGGCGGCAGGCATATCTCTACCGCCTGCCGCCCCTCGCACGCCACTCCTTTGTTCCAAATCCAAGCAGTTAACTCCGCGGTTCGCCCGCACTGCGCGCCACTGCCGCCAGCAAATTGATGTTGATGTAATTTATTAGACCGTCGGCGATAAATTCTTGTTATCAATAATGGATAAGGGTAGTTAGTCGTACGAACAGCGTGCCCGTCGCGTGCGGTATCTTGTTTATGCCGACTTCGAGCATGCCAAATACCAAAACCACCCCCGTGCACCTTCCCCACCCTCATCAAATGCCGCACGGATTATAATACACTCGGCAATGATGGACTTTGCTGAAGATATTTCGTAGACAAAACCCCAAAGTAGCAACTATAGAATGGGACAACAATAGAATTAGTATATCTGTGAGCCACTACCAGAGGGCCACTACAAGAAGTTTGTGCACTAGAAGCGGGTAATGATAAGAAGCTCTATCAGTTTTGCTATTGTATGGCGAGAACAACAAAAACAACTGAGAGAGGCTAGAGAAGATTAACTTATAACTGCATAGTTGTATTCCTAAATCTCCCTTAGTTTAATAGATATACATAGGGTATCATAAATTATATATAATTATAAATAAGGTGAAAGTATTTATATAAATTTATATTTTATTAAGATATAAAGAGGTTGCTCCTCTTGTGGAATCTTTAAATTTTGTTTAATTTTATGAGAAAACACATTTTTCTTAGACCGACTATGTTGACGTTATTAGTCTGAAATGTAGTGGTTTATAAATGTGTTTCTAAGCAAGTAATTGAAAAGCCATTACAGGAAATAGTGGTAAATTTCATTCTGAATCGATTGTTATATAAATTGTGCATATAGAAACAAGGTCATTATAAATGAACCTCAAATATTTAGGTGAATTCATTTCTAGTCATTTTTCTGCCAGCAAAAATGTCGCTGTTGTTTGACTCAAATTTTATCACTTGTAAAATTTGTTTCTGAGTAATAAATCGGCAGATCTTTACAGATTTTGGTATTTTTCACGCTGAATTGATTTGAGTATGCTTTAAATTCATACAAACAAGGGAACTGTCGAAAAAAGTAGAACGTTTAAGACATTTCATTTTTCTGACAAATAGACCGACTCGGTTGACATTATTAGTTTCAAGTTTAGTGATTTACAATGCAGTTTCAGAACAAATAAAAGAAAAACAATCATAAGAAATTGTGGTAAATTTCATTCTGAATCAATTGATATACGATTTGTGTCCGTAGAAATAAGGCTAATTTAAATAAACCTCCAATTTTGAGGTGAAGTCATTTTTCTGCCAGCAAAAATATCGCTGTGATTAGAATCAATATTTATCACTTACAATAACGATTCTAGCTGAAATCCAGTTCCTGTAGCTTTTAGCATTTTTCATCGTGAATCGGTTGATGTATGTTTTAAGCTCATAGGAATATATAAAATCTGAATAAATTGCGATATTTTTGTCAAGGCATTTTTCTAAAACCGACTATTATGAGGTAATTAGGCTCAAGTATTTCGATAAATAATATTGGTTCCAAACAAGTAATTGAACAACAATTGCAGGAAATGATGGTAAATTTCATTCTGTGTAGATTGGTATATAATGTGTATCCATAGAGACAAGGCAAATATAAATAAAACTTAAATCTTTATGAAAAATCATTTCAAGTTATTTTTCTGTCAGCAAAAATATCGCCGTTATTAGACACAAATTTAATCAGTTATAATATCGCTTTTGAGTAATTAACTGAGGAGATATTCCTGCAGTTTTTTGCATTTTTCATCCTGAATCGATTTGTATATAATTTATGTTCATAGGAATTCGGGAAATTAGACAAAAAGTGCGATATTTTGGTTAAGACATTTTTCTTCTTATTTAAATAATTAGTCTCAATTTCAGTAACGTATAAGATGATTCCTCTACCAGAAATTGAAAAACGACCGCTGTAGAAGATTTAAAATTTTAGTCTGAATCGATTGATATGTGATTTGTTCACTTAGAAACAAGACAAATATAAATAAAACTTAAATCTTTATGAAAAATCATTTCAAGTTATCTTTCTGTTAGGAAAAATATCGCCGCTATTAGATTCAACTTTAATCAATTATAATATCGCTTCTAAGCAATTAAATGAAAAACCATTCGAGTGTCCCGTAGAAAATTTTACTCTAAATCTTATAGTGTTTGATTTAAGAATCTAGGATTAACAGAAAATTAGCAACTTTAAAAGAATGTCTCTACTACATTTCATTAAATTGCGGTTAAGTTCATATCCTCTCCTTATTAATAGAAATAAAAAAATCAAACAAAACTTATATTATTAATCTAAATCCAATAAAACATTTACAATCAAAGACAACAATACCAAAAACAAATAAATCGACAATCGATTTGTTCAAATACCATTAACACGTGAAAATTTCCTGAATAGTTCATCGAAAACAATAGAAACAAAAATACATTCAAAAATGCATGAACAAATCGCAATATATTGCAATTGTAAACCAACATTACACTAGAAAGAGGCAAATTAAATATTCGCTCGAAATGTGCAGCGTGGTGTGGTACAATTCCCAACGCATTTCCTGCAATTTATCACGTAATCACGTTGCGTCGAAAAGGTCACGGATATTTTACCTCAACCGAACCATGCCACGCCATAAAACTACGATAAAATTATTATAATAATCCGCGAACAGCGAAAAATGGAAATAGAAGTGTTTATACGACAATACCAGGCGGTAATTATACGCTGTCCGACATTCAAACATTCGAATACCAAGTAATAACGTTTGATATAAATCCACAATTTTGTGACTTGGTAATTATTAATACGTGCTGTTAATTAAAATATAAATGTTGTCTGATTGCCCCTATACCATCATGTTTCATTTCATTTTCGCCAAATATTATTTACTCATCCCTCCGTTTATGTCAATATTAATTATGAATATCGACGTTTTCATTTTATTCATATTTGAACGGAATTATGTTTGCTTCTCATTTGATTATATTCTTCACGTAATTAGTAATATTATTATGAATATATGAATAATATATTATTCACTGACAAATAAAGAATAGAAAATTGTAATATATTCAATATATTCACAATCACAATTAGTGGAATAAATGATAACTTGTTGAATTAATTACGTTCTACATTTTGTAATTGCAAGTTGTTTATTTCCTGGTTCGATTTAATACCAAAGCATGTTGTCAATTTTCTTTATATTGAACAGCGCAATGTTTATGCACGGTTTTCTGTTTCCTCTTTTTTTTCCCCTCTCTTTCAAAAAGCGGAATTGCTTTGTTTCAAGTGTGAGTCTTCAGCGTCAACTTTGCGTAACAAAAAGCGAAACACAAGAAACGTGAAACTTTCTTTCGCATCTTTCGCGATTTGCATATTTTATTTATGCGCAGATCTCGGCGTGCGCCCGAGAGGAGATAGCGTGAAGAGGCAATGTCGAATGGAAGCGCTGGAAAGAGAAATTAATCAGCGGCTGCTTGCCTTATACGCGTCGATTGTAAATTAATTCGATTTAATTGTACGCCGCTCGTTTTGTTGCAAACATGTTGAATGTATGCGTCAGACGGCACGATAACTTCCTACCTGCTTTTAACTGATTTCTAATATAATTATCTACAAACGATGCTAACTTCCAGTTAATTGTTCCGAGTTTAGGTTGTGAATATTTTGTGAGGATACATCCGGATTGACTGGTAACATAAAGTTAACTATAAGTAGGAAATGTTAAACTTTCAATTAATTGTTGAATGCGATTCGATTGTTATTCAATTATGGGAAATATTGACTTAATGAATTTTAGGTTTTTTGATGATTTTTGAATAATGTACGAGGTGGCTTGTACATTGGTTAACATTAACAATCTATACATTTCTGGATGTTTCTCTTAATGGCCTACAAAATAGTTGAATTTCAGCCATCTTAAATAAGAATATTTCAGTTTCAACATTCAGCATATATCGTTTAGAAAACTTATTTATCGCGAAATTACGAAATGTATTTTATGTAGACAAACAAAATACTAGAAGTTAATTCCAAATATTTGCTCATTTTTATTTAACTACATAGAATCATATTTTTATTGCAGCGAATCTAGAATACAAATTAATATAAAAAAATATGCAACCAAACATACTTGACACATAACACTGCATAAAAAATACCAAATTAACATCGCATGCATGTCAAACTCGTAAACAAATTGAAAATTTTCTAAAGTGCTTAACACGTGCCCAAGGAAAATAACTGAATACTGAATACAATACTGAATTGTAAGATTGATGAGCGTCAATTTATCATTTCAATTTAATGTGCATGTTTTCGTGGATTTGTTGATGATTTATCGACGTACCATACACGCACACGATGCACATTGTTTTCATTTTATACCAAACAAAAAAATACTCTATTCCACCCTATAACAAACACTGCACAGGCAGCTCCATTGCAAACAAGTTATCATTCAATTATTTAGATATCGCTGGTGCGATTAGACAAATTGCCCAGCGATGTAGGTAATTGCGAGCCGGATAGATTAAACATAATGCGCATTACACGCATTACACGCATTACACGTTTGTCGAGCGCGAAACTGGGTCAAGAACTGCACACACTGCGCCTTTTGCGCCGTCGGTACGAAATCATTTTCCCTAGCGCTTTTCGCTTTTATTGTTTACACACTTTCGCAGCCAATCATGGTTATTGCACGATTCAATTCACCTAAACAAACGTCGATATCAATAAATATTTATTATCAACAATTACTTTAAATTATTTAAGAAAAATAATTATTTAAAACAAATTACCATTCGAAAAATGGATGTGATGCATGAATATGCAACAATTTCGATTATTTACTTGTTTAAGGAGCGAACCATCTGCGAATCAGTGGTAATATGGTCTGCAAATTGTTGCAGCGCGAATGTTGCCGTGCAAATGTTGCTTCTATTTGCTCTAGTGACAGGTGTAATGCGATTTGCAGTTGACAGTTGTTCTTACTTGAATCGCTTTGTGCAAACGAACAAAGTACGTGAGTGTCAGTGTTTGAGGAGTGTGTGTTTTGTATGTTTATGATTGCACTTCTTGTTCCCATGCTGCTTGGAGCTGCTGCAATAAATTCTAATTTAAGTTGAAGGTCTCTCTTGCATGTGGCACATGCACAACACTTATGTCTATTCATTAGCTTCTCGGACATTTATTAAAATGATATTAAGCTATGATTTGTTGCTCTAGTTGCTGCAAACTTCGAATTAATGACGCTTAATTGCGTTTTAAATAAAGTTATGATCTTTTGAAAATCCGGTTTTTATCGATTTATGCCTATGTGATTATATAGAGTTATATAGGATTAGCTATAAGTTTTCAGAGTAATTAACATTATACCTGTTGCACTGTAGGTCTGACTGAACAGAATTTAAGGACCCGCACCCACACGTATTTATTGTAAATTGCGGTGCGAATTTCGGTTGCAAGGCATCCATTTTCAGGCATCTACTGAAATCAAATTCTGTTCAATCAAACCCACAGTGCAATATGTGTAATTCACAAGCATATTTAATTCGAACCCCGTCTGCCTGCGTTATAGCCTATCGCTCTACCCACTAGGCTGCCCAGGTGGGCTATTAGCCCCTTTAATTTTACATCTGACACTTCCTCCCTAAGAGTTTTTTGGGTGTTTAGGACATTTCAGAGGCCACGCCTGGTGTGGTCTGTCGATTTGCAGGCAACGCATTTAAGAGGCTCGAGTTATTTACATGTGGAAGGATTTTCTTGACATTTTTTGCATATTAATGGTGACGTGCATTTTTCTGTTTCGTGTGTAAATTGATGACATTTAGAACACGGGGATGGAATTGGTAGAGGAGGGATGCTCTCACTTACCGGAGAGTGCTTGTGTTTAAAGAAAAATCCTGGTTGAAGTAACTTGTGAAATGAAGTGGCGCAACCAGTAATTATTCTAATTAGATATGTTGGATTGTTCGTCGCCCGATAATGCCAATAATTTTATTGTAATTGAATAATGCTTATGACGATAGTAGTCAATACCTTAAAAAATATTCAATAATAAATAAATAAATTTAAAAAAAAATCAAATCATATTTTTAAAAGCTTGAATTCAAATAAATTAAGATGTTCTCAATTAGAATTCATTTTCAAACAGGATTTAATTATAATTTGTATACTTATTGATAGTAATTTGTAGCATATAATTATTACACGGTGCAACTTTAATGCATGATGTCAAGAAAACGTGACGAAACACGCGAGTAATTCTATTTCACAAATTTGATCCAACTTCCACGCACACACTATTAAATGCCCGCACGAGTTTGTGCACGTGATTTTCATGATCACACTTACCCAGCCTGTGAATATGTA
>WSZQ02098002.1:0-11599 GCA_019419845.2 Weissflogia rhopalogaster | reverse complement strand
GAAAATAGACCCACCTGGGCAGCCTAGTGGTATCGCCTCGGCTTACCACGTAGGAGGACGGGGTTCGATTCCCCGAGTTGGGGAATCCACCGAGTGAATTATAATTAATAATTCACCCACTACACACCTCACACACTACAACATTCAACATTATTCAACATTAAAAACATTCAACACCCACCATTCAGCACACAAACATGCAACATGCAACATTCAACACTATAATACACAACAACAAACTCACAAATTGTAAACATATACAAATAAATTGTAATCACGACGGAAAAACTCCAGGGTTAGCCACTAAAATATATACATTAATTTTTTAAGAAAGTGCCATGTTCAAAACGGTCCGAAAATATGTGATTACATGAGCCAACCAATCTGCGAACATCATCAGCAACTTGTCTTATACTCATTCGAAGGTTTTCCACAACAATTTTCTTCACTGTTTGAAGGATTTCATATCTTTATGACGTACTCTGTATTGGCATCTTCCCGGCCATCTTTGAAGACTTATACTATTAACTCAAACTATTTTATTCAGAATAGCTTCTACCAATATTTCTGGAGGTTTGGTACATTGTTTCTTCTGTTTTAAAAGAACGTCGACGTACATGAATCAAAATAAATGAAAACTCATAACTAGTAGAATTTGTTTATTTTTTAAAGGAATATATTTAGCATTTGCTATTTTATTTTAATATTTATTATAAAATTTACAAGGTTATAGTTCACCATAGTCTGAAAAGAATGTTATACACGATTTAAACACTAATGTCACATGTTTAACATTATTTCTTCCAAAAAGAATGTACTTTGTTACTCGCTTATACGATTTCCTCCAGCTTATTCCGTTTCCCAACGAATTTCCTCCCTCGGTCCTTTCGTTTCCCACTCGCCGGCTAAACCTCAGATCTTTGTTTAGCTTTTCTGTGCGCAGATATTTTCTTTTGTGTGAAAATTCCGGTGGAGTTCGGTTTTGTTTAGCATTTAACAGTCAGCTGTTTCCCACTTTCGAAAGTTTAAAAGCAATTTAAGAGCTTCTACAAATATGAAGCCTTTTAAGGCCTTTAAGACATATTTAAAAAAAAATGTTTCAGAAGCGATGAAATTAGTCATAGTTATTTTCATTTTATACTAGACTCATTTCGAGGCACTTGAAGAACCCGTCAATCCTGCTGCCATATAAGTCGATCTATTTCTTATTGCCAGCGTGTCACTTTATCACCGCAATTGCCGATTGGAAAACTCGTTTTGCAGTGCATGCGCATCAGTGCACAGATGTCGGCGTCGTTAATAGTTTCGCGATAATCTCGTCGGGCGTTATAGCTCGTTCAGTCCAGGACGAACGACCGCATAGGGGGACATTCGCCTAAGATGTGCATCCTACGAAGCGCGTGAACTCAGACACGCAGACGGACCGCGTCCTTTTGCACGCCGCTGAACTTGTTCGCGACGCAGGTGCAAACCTGCATAGATATAGATACAAGCAGAGTGGATTCCACGCTTTTTGGAATTCGCATTTACCTTGTCGAGAGAAGAACGCTTGGAAAATATTTACGCACGTGGTATTTCATGTAAGATATTTGATTGTGAGACATACTGCAAAAGAATTTTCATCAAGTTTTATCAAAACAGATTTACAGATAAAGAATGTTTTAAAATTAAGTATATTATTTTCTGTTATATCTGGCTTGGCAGGGTTAGGTTAGACTAGGTTAAAGTAGATTAGGTTAAGTTAGGTTAAGTTAAGCTAGGTGAGGTTATGTTAGGTTAAGGCCGCAAAACACGCTAGTAGCGTGTTGAGCGCGAAATAGAGTCTATTAGGTTATGCCTTTGAAGGCGAATTCCGGGTAGGAGATTGCCTTTTTTTGAATGAATCCCGGGCGGTCAACGTCACTAGCACTGCGACTAACTTATATCTGTTACGCGTGGACCAATACTATAGGCCAATAACAGAGATAACCTTTGAAAAGGATAGAATCTCATTGACCGACTTCCCCTCGAATTCGGCGAGACCTAGGTGCTCGCTGCCTAGCAAAGAAAGTCTTTCCGGTGCTAGGTATGCACAAGTGCATAGTAGGTGCTCGGTCGTTTCCACCTCCTATTTACATAATCTGTAGCTTGTGAGGTCGCCTTTGCCAATATTGGCTAGGTGGTACAAGACCTCGACATGACCTGTCAGTAGGTTATCAAGTAGTTTTATATCGCTTTTTTTTAGCTTTATAATTTCTTGGGCTCTGTTGTGTGATACATCGACCCTCCAGGCGGTCCTGTGGCTGGCACGATGCCAATTCTTGATCCATTCCTTCACTGTAGACTTTGATAATCCACAGGTTGGTTCAGGACCATGGAAGGTGGTTTCTGTTGCCTTCTTGGTTAGCATATCCGCCTTAACATTGCCTGGAATACTTTGGTGCGCAGACACCTACTAAGGAGATTGTCATATGGAGATTTGGTTTTAGTTCAGAGAAGGCAGGTCAAGAGATCAGTGAGTCCCGCACTCTAGCTATAGAAGCCATAAAGCGCAATAAAACGAAAGAAAAAGGTTATCCTATACCCCATTTATGTAAGGTTTGAACATGATAGATTTTTGTTAGGATTTATCACGTTTTAGGTTAAACAAATTGTGGACATAAAAAGATAGACCAATTTTAGCTTCATTGTATGTCCTTATCCTAAGTTATTTTTCGCTAGGTTTAATGCAAAGAGAGAAATGCTAAAATGGTCAATGTTGCTTTTACATGACGTTATTAATGTATTGATTTAACCCAACAAAATTCTCATTTAACTCACCTAATCTCTTATTCCAATCTAATCGCAGAAAACTTCATTTAAATCTGTCTGATACTTCATTTCACCCTAACCAGTTCAGAGATGAAATGAATTCTCAAATCATTATCTCAACGAAGTCCACCAATTTTTATACATCATCTCTTCATTGTAGCCATAAGTTTACCAACATTACCTGCTCTGACCTCAAACAACTGGCGTTAACTAACACAATAAGTAGCTAACTAGCAACTAACTACAATTGCAAGTGAGGTTAAGTTCGAATTAAATCGGACTAACTGTAACTGTTACGTAATCTTACATTGAATTTTAGTTCAGTGTTTAGTTTGGTTAGACAAACTTTAATTTATTTAATCCAACCTAACTTTACAACAACAATGTATAAACTTCAATAAGATAAAACCCAAAAGTGAACAAAAATGTAATAACCTTAAAAAGCACAGTCTGCAAAGCATAACCCTAAAACTTTTTCGATTACACTGCATAGTCATTACCATCACATTATGCAGAAATGTGTTTGTCTAACATATTCACACATCGAATGCCACGGTTACACGGTTGTGTGCATTCGCATAGAGAAAAAAAAGTCTGCGGCGCATGCGTTCTACTTTCTCTCTGAACTACTCATCGTGTCGCTGTCGATCACACGCTTTTGCCACATACACGTGTGCTATATGTTTGAATGTATGTATGTGCAAACAAAGAAACGAATAGAGTCTGCTTTGTCGCCTGTTGGGCGAAGGTGGCAGTTGGGCGATGTGTATATGTACGCTATTTAATTCTCGTTCTATACGGCGGATTAGCAATTGCTGCGACTAGCTCATGCGTGCAACTATTTGAAACGCAACAACACGTACGAATTCGTCTGCGTTAGCGTCGGGCGTTTGCGCATGTAAAAGACCGCTGCCACGTGCAGGAATGCTCGCTTTGCAGACACGCAGAGATGAGCGCCGCTCTGACATCGACTATTTCAGCCATCTGAACCGCTTTGCAGTCAGCCGGACAAATAAATGTTCATGCTATGTGCATTGGATGTTTAAGCGACGTTAAGTGCTTCACTGGTGTAGCGATAAGACGAGTTAATTAATATTCCATTTATCTGCTCGCCATTTCTTCTCGGCAAGTCTTTATTACAAGAGCTTTGATGTTGTTGGAAATTATAGAAAGTTAAGCAACTAATTATAGTATTAAACGTTTTCAACTGACAGTGTTGACATGTCCACAGATGATATGATATCTTCTGAGTATCAGAAATTTAAGTTCTAAGCTAACCGAACCCAAACTAAACTACCCTAACACAACCTAACTTAACCTAACCCAACCTAACATAACCATCAAGGTTATGTGAAATTAAGTTTAGTGCACCATTATTCAGTAATTTGAAATGCAACTGGTGATGTTAGACAATTATTTGAATAGATGACAGGAATTTAGGTTCGCTGCACGTCATTTGTGGCTCTTGCTGCCAGTATTCGGTACACGAATTTGTTAGTAATGTCCGATGGATATAGTTTCACAAGGAGATGAAATCGTTATTAATGCAGGGCGCATCACCCTCCAGTGAACGGTGTAGGTGTTTGCGTAACGTGATTTAATGCCAATTTATGCAGATTGTGTAGCAACGCTTAGTAACCAACTGCAGTTTCTCTGAAATTATATAATTACACGAAGGATATTCCAAGTTTTGACTCAGTTCGAATGAGATTATCAAGAATTAGGTAGCTTAATTTCATTTTAAACGAATATAAAATAATAGGGGCTGACCTCTTATTACTATATATTACTTATTGTTAGACCTAGTTTTAATGTTACTCCAGTTGTCTTTTCACATTAACGTTCCAGATCAAGAATTTGTCTGAATTGGCTGAATGCATCCACATTTTCAATTAGTAGAGGTTTTCTAGATCATATTTTACATGTTCATTCGTTTAGGACAATTTACAGCATTTCAATCCAAACAATTTAAGACATAATTCTTGATATTTATCTTACCTTAGTAGCGGTAACTTAGCTTTTGTTACGTCCTATCGGGACATTGTCCACTGAGCTGCTCTTGCAATTTGACCGAATTGATTGGTATAAGGCTAGAAGGCTATAAACCTAGAACTGGCAAATCGGTTCATTTATTCCTGTGAATTTTAAAAGTTCCTCGATAGTGATTGTGTGAAAAGTCTTACAGAATTATTTGTACTAAAAAAGTGTTAGGATTTGTGAAGATAATAATCAAACCAATTTATACAATTTAAGATATGGTCTATGATTTAGTACGTATGTTACTTCAGTAGCGGAAACTCGGCTTTTTTCAGGTTCTATCGTTATTGATTTGCTCTTGCAATTTGTTTGACATGATCGATATAAGGCTAGAACTGACAAATCCGTTCACTAGCTCCAATTAGTGTTAATTTCAAAAGTGAGAAGTTTCAGAAAATAACTGTAGGTTCCACACAATAAACTTTTTTAGAGTCTGTGGGAATAATACTGGATAATCTCTTTCATTTTCATTAGTATCTGTCAGTTTGGAACATTCTGATCCAGTAGTATTAAATCAGGTTTTGTCATGTTTTGGAGGGACAATATTTATGGATCTGCTCTTCAAAGTATCTACATTTTCATCTCATTGCTCTAAAACTTATTTTCACTTCTTGTTATATCCAAATAAGAACTTGAAATGAACTAAAATATAAACATGTTCCATTTGCAGAATGTACAGTGGCACAAATCAGCGAAAATACACCACCAACGATGTGGCTGGACCGCCACTGGCAGATCCCCGAGAGCGAGGAGATCGGCACGGTTATCATCCGTGTGCACGGTAGCGATAACGAAGATGACCGCCTAGAGTACGGCTTGGAGCCAAAAGCACCCTCGCAACGCGTTCCCTTTCGCATCGACAACAACACAGGGGTCGTCTATCTGAACGAATCGCTCAAGGGTCGCGTAAGTCCAAAAACAAACACAAAACAGATTGCTAAAGGAAACTAGAGCCAAATATACCCAGACACTGATCAGAAGTTAGAGACTAAAAGAACATTTAATAACCTGGAAAATGACCGGAATTTATATTTGCATATTTCAACCTTCATAAATTTTCCCAAAATCAATTTAAATTTAAATTTTATGGAATACAATAACAACCATCAATATTCCTATATTCTATTCAGGCTGGAGAGAATATATTCCTCTACGTAACAGTATCCGATGGTCATCTCGCTGCGAAGACGGAAGTGTTCGTCAACATTGTAAATACCACAACCCGAGGGAAGAAACCGGTCCGGCCGCCAGTTCATCCGTCCAATTACCCTTTCAATATCCCATCGCCGCCGATCTTTCACCCGCATAATTCGAACTCACCACCGCCGATCGCACTGCCACCCAATAACCACCCGTACAATTATGGCGGAGGCGCCGGACATGGCACACAATTACAGCCGATCGATCCGCACACCTATACGCCAATTAGCACCAATTATTCGCCGGGCCAGACTCAGCATAATCCACATCTGCATGGAGAGTTTCCAAATCGGATGGAGGATAGAAATGCGAGCAAAACTGCCGATGGGGGTAAAGGAGACTCGGAAGAAAAGAATGGCGAAGGCACCGGTAGCGCCGTAGGGGAGAAAGATAGTGATAACGAAATTTTGCCCCCCGTAGATCAACCCGTGCGATCGGGGGTGCAAGGTCTCGCCGTAACCTTGGTGCCCGTTATCTCCGTGTGTGCGATCTTTATCGCTGTCGGTGTGATTGCGCTCGTATTCAGGAAGAAATTGTGTTTGGCTCGAAGCAAGCACTGCAAAGACAAGGATATTGTAAGTCAAATTGTTTTTTACTCTTTTATTGTCTAGACTTAAGAGAGACAGGAGGATATTTTCTTATAACTTTGCTTCATCTGACATGAAGCTTATATACTTCTGAAAAAAAGTGTCTAAGAACGTATATTTCTGATATACTATGACTAAGGAAGAAAAATATGAATAAAGAAGAATATGACATAGAAATATATACGTCCGATGACAATTGTGGAAAGACGTATATACGCGTTATAATTTGTTTCATCTACCGTGACGTAAATAAAGACCTATATACACATTCATATCATGAAAAACTAGTAAATCAAGCACAACGAACATATACGTTTAAAAAAGTATAGAATTTACACTTTCTATACTTTTTAAAAATATATTCATATGTGGGACGCATTTACACTTTTGTATGACACAAAAGTTTCAAATTGAGAACTGGTCAAGCTCAATCGTTCTTTTGTGCTTCCTTGCTTGTATTTTCTTCAATATATTTGATTTTTTTTCTCTGATTCCTGTTACAGCGTAAGGACTCTGGAGGAATAGCAGTTGTTCAGGAAGATCTCGCCATGCAACAGTGGCGTGGCCCTCGTGCATTCAGCAATCGCTACGAACCGTGGGAACGAGACAATAACAATCCACAGGTAAGCAATACACTTAACGGTTCACCGGCGCCTCCGCCATACATGTTCCTATATACTTCTTGCATTTCGCAGTAAAATTGCGAAGTCGAACGCTGAAAAGGCTGCTATCGAAGCGGCTAAAATCAATTGAGTCGTTTCTTCGAAAAACAATTTTCGTTTAATTTCGTTTATTACTTGAGAGCCTTAAATATATCGTCAATTAATTGAAATTTTTGTCAGTCTGGTGTATTTTATCAAAACTTCGACTCAACAAGTTTGAAAAGAAAAAGAGGAATTTGTTTTTTTCGTTACATTGATTGTGGTCGTTTTTAGGTGGGTGGTAATCCGATGGAGGCGGCGAATGACCGCTGGGAGTTCCCGAGACATCGCCTCAAGTTCTTCAACATTCTCGGCGAGGGCGCGTTTGGTCAGGTTTGGAAGTGCGAGGCTATCGATATTGACGGTAATTAACTGTCCAAATTATCAGCTCACATTTATTTCTCTATCTCTGACCACTAGTCACTAATTGTGAGTGGTATTTATAATTACCGCAGACAGTGATATCAATTGTAAATTGGAACGAAAATTAAAAAAAAAAAATTATGGAAACCATAGAATTTCCGTAATGAGAAATAAATCAAATTTAGGAACTTAGCAATTTCCTGTCCTCGAAAAACATTTAATAGCTTCATCTAATTACAACGTGTTTTATCTAATTAGTACTTAAAACTGTGAGCCTAAAGAAGTAAAAGAGAAAAGGAGAGGAGGCCATAACTCATTTCGTACAGGCTGTAAATTTGATATAAACTTTTTAAATTGAATTTTATCTTAGCATCCAAAAATAAAAATTAATGATTTTAACTTTCTCCTTCTATTTATCGATACGCAGATACGCGTAGTACACATATTGAAATAACTTCTATTAATGGGATTTTCCCGTTGAAGAATATTTCAAGTTTTGAAATATTACCTTTGTGTTGAATACATGCTCCTACAAGCAAGACGGCAGTTCTGTATCTGGCTCAGTTGATAGGGTGAATTAACCGCACTATATTTCAATTTACTTATTTTATTTCTATATCATTTTTTCCTGTAAAATAAAAGAATTTGTTCGAAACATTTAGAAGTTATTTAATGTTTAATAAATATTACATATAACATTTGTAGACAGACAAAAAATAACTGGACGGTTTTAAAGGTATTGAATCGAAGATCATATATCTGAGTATGTCTGTACATTTCATCAAAGTTCCTCAAATGCTTTAAAAGTTATTTTATGTTTAATGAGAAAGCTCCATTACCTCTAGTTATATGAAAAATATATAACTAGAATGTTTAAAAACCATTTAACCTAACAACTTACTAAATTAATATTGGTATATCAAGACAAGATCAAAGATCATATATCTGAGTACGTCTGTAGAAAATTTCATCAAACTTCCTCTAGTGCTCTAAAAGTTATTTGATGTTTAATGAGAAAGTGTATTTACAGATAAAGAAGGTGTCTCCATAGTAGCTGTAAAAACACTTAAGGAGAATGCAAGTGAAAAGGAGCGTCTGGATTTGCAGTCTGAACTTCAGGTGATGAAAATGCTCGAACCCCATCCAAACGTCGTACGTCTGCTGGCAGCTTGTACTGAGAAGGACCCACTCTTCGTAATAATGGAGTTTGTCAGCAAAGGCAAGCTGCAGAGCTATCTTCGCAATTCGCGTGCGGAGCGATACTATAATAATATGCATGGGCAAAGCAAATCTTTAACATCACGAGATCTCACCTCTTTTTGCTATCAGGTTGCTAAGGGCATGGAATTCTTGGCTTCAAATGGGGTAAGGATACCAAATTTAACCTTCCAATTTGGGTATAGTCATTTTTTGTGATACCATTTTATTAATTAATGGTACTTAATCGAATTTGATTTAACTTCGTAACTTGGATCTAAACGTCATTTAACTGGCCAAATCTGACTTAGGTCTCGGTCGGATCAGTCAGATAACGAAACCTTGTCCATGGTGAAGTAATAATTGATCAATCCTAAGCAAATCTCTAAATTTTATAAATTTAGATCATCCACCGAGATCTCGCAGCTAGAAACATCCTCATCAACGACGAACACACGTGTAAAGTCGCCGATTTCGGATTCGCACGTGATGTCATCGATTCCCACGTGTACGAACGGAAGAGTGAAGGCCGGCTACCGATACGATGGATGGCGCCGGAATCGCTCTACGACAACATCTTCTCCACCAAATCGGATGTGTGGAGTTTCGGCGTGCTCATCTGGGAGGTGGTCACGTTGGGCAGCACGCCCTATCCTGGACTCTCCGCTGCTGATGTTATGAGAAAGGTAACTTCATCTCCCTAGATAAACATCAATCAGATACAATTTTGCGCTTCTCAACTTTCAGGTAAGGGACGGCCATCGACTGGACAAACCTGAACACTGCCGTCGCGAACTTTACAATATAATGTACTACTGCTGGGATAAGGACCCCAAGCAGCGGCCGCCCTTTACCGAGTGCATTCAGCTGCTGGAGAAGCTGCTCATGACTGAAACCGACTACATTGAGCTGGAGCGCTTCCCTGACCATTCCTATTACAACATGCTGAATATCAGTGATGAGAAATTGTAAACTTTTAGACATTTTACAAATACTATAAAATTTGAAGATTTTGCTCTACAAAATTATTGTAAATTTTTCAAATGTATATATTCAAATGTTTTACAATCTTGCGAATTCTGCATATTTTAATTGTATATCTATAACCAACCAAAGTTACATTAATTTAATAGTCGTCTGATATTATTGCATTTCATTGTTTATTGTATATTTTGTTTATCTGCGTAAACTTAGTTGATATATTTATATGAATAATTAATTATTTTATGATGTAATTAAATTATTTGATGTTAAAAATTTATGTTGTATTTTAGATATCTTTTGATGAATTTCTGTACATACATTTGAAATTTTAAAGTAATATACATGTTTCAAGGTGTATAGTTTATTTTTTTAACAACAAAAAAAAAAACAAGAATGAGTTTTTATATTAATATTTTTTAGTTGAATTTACCTAACATAGACCACTGAGGTCATTTCTTCTATACAATTCTCTGACAATGTAATTAGTCATATTAGAAACTAATTACTATGGAATAGAAGAAGAATTGAACCAGTGGCTAGACAGTAAATTTATTAAAACCTTATATGCTAAGCATTAATCTGTTTGATTCCATTCAGTGTTATCCTAACTATATCAGGAACATTTTCTTCGATGAGGGTTTGGGTCGCTGATGTGTTATCAATGCGCAAATATAGATTTTTGACTATCACAAAAATCGTGGAGTCCCTTAATGCGTACACGTCTGTCACACAACTCTCGGGAACTGGAAAAGTGTGGCACCTGCAAGTCACATCAAAGAATTGTAAAAAACAAATTCTACTTCTTTCTGTATAGGTAATTTTGCTTATTCCACTCCGGTTTTAATCGACCTCTCTTCTGGGTCTCCTTAGAAACCTTCTTCCTTTTGGAGTTTTATTCCTGGCGATCTTTACCAGACTAGTGCTCCCCATTAGATCTATATGTTCACACCGATCTTTATTTCGCCGTTGTATCCATTTGTCGAAAGCTTCTTCATCACACTCCTTCCTGATGAAGTTGTCGCGAAACATTATGTCTTCAATAGTCCTTAGTATCTTTATCTCGGCAGTTACTAGGAGGCGGCTAGTTACTATTGTTTCAGGTCGGGTTTTTGCACTATATATTAGGATTGGTCGACTTGCTGCATTATAAATACGTACTTGCGCTTATTTGCGTTTATGGTTGAATATTGTATTTTGAAGACACATACCTTTCTCTACCTGTGTGGGGACAAATTAAGGTCTTTTAAAGTTGTAATTAAACGAACACGACTTACATAGAAACAATCGTAGCCAGACCGGTCATCGTTGTTCAAATCAACGTCGGGCACTTCTCCGAGGGCTGACCATCGCGTGTTGACTTCTACGTCGGGCTAACCATCGCGAGGGCACTTCATCGTCAGCATTATAAAATATGAACGGTTGCTTTAATTATTATAAAAACTTGCAGTATTAATGATTATTAGCAGTAGCTACCAGATTCTTGTTGAATTTTTGAAATATCTCATATATTTTTTGAAATATATGTAATTCTATTTACCATATGTATTTTGAAAATAAAATCAAGATGTTAATAACACATTATAAATTACATTTACATATCAAAGTTGGTATCATTCCAAGCGGAATTTCAAACCACATTCAATGTAATCACTTTTATACCAATTAGTTTTTATTTAAACAATATTATTTCGATGATAATTTAATAATTGGATAATTTTTATAATAATTAAAAGCAAGCGT
>WSZQ02097991.1:0-11609 GCA_019419845.2 Weissflogia rhopalogaster | reverse complement strand
AATGAAAATCAAGTTTAGATGCGTTTAAACGCATTATTTTCGCGAAATAAGTCGTTTAACCATCGTGATTTTATTATAGTCATTTAGTCATTAAGTAGCCTCAAATAACGAAGAGATTAAATTAAACATGTGGTAACTCGGTGCTTGATAAGCTGGAAACTATTAACTTAATGATTAACTCAAGATAAAGCCATTTTCAAGATAAACCAACTCTCATTACTGCATTACTGATTGGCACTTTCTATCTTATGGGTAATATTCAGTAAAGGCTTTTCGAGTAATAATTAAGTCACTGAGATTAAGTCGTAAAATTAGGAATTACTTCCTGCTTTAAATTGAAATGCTAGAATATCGTTAAATGGAAGTTATAATAATAATTGGGGTCATGTTGAGAGGTTATGACAGGTAAAATATATTTATATTCGCTTAGAATATTTTTACCGATCACTGAATTGTTTAATTAATGCTTTGTTCAATTGAATTTTGATTCAATTTGATTGAATATAATTATTCTTAAACGATTAAATTCTTAGGAATTTAGACTACATCCATAAAAGTAATCCAGGAAAATGATGTCATGTCATATATTTTGAATTCATTAGCATGTCTTGTTGTGATTCTTGTGAATCATACTTCCTAAAGTTAAATTCCTCAAATATTTCGCACACGCCTTAAGTATAACCACGCCAATCTCGTGAAAGTTACTCCGGCCGTATGAACTGATATGTACATACATATTATCTCTATTTGGTCGCAGTTTGTTGTATTTTACCTCAATTAGCAAATATCTTAACGTGTTACCGACAATTGTGAACTGTTGCACACATCCAACAGAACGTTGCAGAATAATAAGGTCATATTTACTCGTATTTCTGTCGAAAATATAAAGTAATGTAAACATTCGTGTAAATAATTAAATAGGTCAGTTTTGATATTTTTTCTAAGGCGACAATTACTTACGCTAGCATTATAAAACATACGGCGTTAAAATTGTGATAAACATGATAACATAACTTTATTAATTCAATTTTTGTTTTGTTTTCAAGTATTCAGTAGGGCAAAAAACTTTATTTTGCAGAATTTTCAATTTTCTTGTTGAATTGTTGTTGTTAAATTGTTTGGGCAAGTTGTGACATTGTGTAGACGCTACCCTCGCTTAACGCGGACGTGTAAAACACGGTTTTGAAGATCGCGCTTTTTTATCCTCGCATTAGCGCCAATTGTCTGCTTATAAGCAGTTTGCCTTCCGTGTTGTTATTTAACTACTATTTTTAATAGTATGCTGACGAGGTGATGCTCCTGGCAAGGGACAGGGAAAGCATGCAGCGTATCATTGAAAGGGTTGAAAGGTATATGGATAGAAGAGGACTGAGTGTAAATGTGGAGAAGACGAAATGGATGCTAGTTAGGAATGCAGGTGGGAGAAAAAGTGTGTAATGCTTGAAATGATTTTTGATTAGCGTGAATGGTAAGTGGGGGGAGCATGTGAGATGGATACAAGGAAAAGCAAGGAGTGCATGGGGTGTGTAAGGTTATGGGACGAGACAGTTGTATGGTGTGGAAGTGTGACTTAGAGAGAGAACAGACGTGGTTCTTCGAAGATATGATGGGCTTCGAAAGATTCACTCCCAGGTATATTGTAATGCAAGAGAGGGGGTTGTAAGGTTTGAAGAGAGAGTGAATAGAATGGAAAGCGGAAGATTGGTGAAGGATATATGGGAATGGTGTGCTTGTCGAGGTGTGAGTGGGTGAAGGGTGCTCAGAAGGAAGGAATGTGAGCATGTGGGTTTGTCGGAAATAGCGGTAGAGGAAATATTGCGGGAAGGGGGATCGTTAGAAATGGATGGTGTGTAAAAAGGATCAAGAGGTGGAAGAACAGGTGCCCCAGGAGAACATAAGTAACACCTCGTACAACCCGACGGCGACGTACAGGCTAATACAGGTCATTGGACAGAAGCCAAAATATGTCAGCAAACAAAGAATGAGCGCCGACGACAAACGGATTATGGCCAGGGCAAGGTGTGGGAGTGAGAAAAAAGGAAGAAAGGTGTGGATGGGTAATGAATATAAGGAATGTGTGTTATGTCGAGGTGGGGTGGATACCTGAGCGTATCTGTGTTTCTGCGAAGGGGTGAATGCTTTGGGATGTAAGAGGGTAAATGTTAGAGAGTGGTTGTGTGAGGGAAGGGAGAGTGTTACAATAGTGAGGCAAATTGTGAATGAGAAATGAAAGCGGAGGAGAGGGATGGCCAAATAAAGAACTTAGGATGGCATACCATGTTTATATTTGTATTAGCTATTTTGTTTGTAATTGTTGTATGTTATATTTATTAAGATTGTTACTGTTAATTAAGTAAGGAAGGATATTGTATAATGGGGTTGTATGTAAATGTGGAGAACAGAATGCCAATAAAAGTATCTATCACTACTATTTTTGAATAAATTTCTTAACTACTTTTGCTCCCAAAGAAAATAGAGGTCTCCGAACTGGGAGGCGCACTTCTCAAGGGAAAACCTCTCATGGAAAATGTAGGAGGTCGCCCTTGGAACATTACCGTCTATATTGGAACACGTACATTGTAATGATATTATTATATTATAATATCACGAAAACTGAAAGACTGGAAAAATATTTTTAAACATAGGGGCCGCCAAAATTTATTAAAAAATGCGTAGCTATAAAATGTTTTGAAACCTCTGGCAATATTCTGACATTGAACAAAATATATGTGAGAATGGGATAAAAGGGTCCTGTGAAAATAATAACCATTTATGTTTAAACATAATTTGACAATTTACTGTAAACTTGAAAGTAAGAACAAGTCGAAATTTGAAAATATCAAACAAATAAGTTTTTATTACATTTTTAAATTTACAACGATGGAATAATATTTTATACTATAAAATATCTTGCCAAGTAATACCAAACGATTTAAAAAACTAAAAAAAAAAACAAATAATTTAAATCAGGAATTCATTATTGATACACGTGTGCATTTAGCAATCAATCAAGAAACATTTCAGATGACTCCGCACACCTTTCCGCAAGTGGCCTTCGTGTAAGTAACCTTAATCCGTAATCGCCGGCGGTAATTGTCTCAATCCGCGGACAGTGAACTTGCGCGTATTCGCAACTCGGCATGCGTGTGCGCATGCATGCATGCGATGCATCGCTTCCTTCTCGCTGCGAACAGATTAATAAACAATTTCTATTTTTACTCTCACATTAATTCCGCGCAGCGTGTGCCCTCCTAATGGGCATAAAATTGCGATTGCGTTTTTTTTACTTCTTTTCTGCAACTACGTAAAGACGCAAGTATGATTTATAGGAAAATATTGTGAGCTTTTCTTTCTAAAATAAATTATGCTTCTTAATAATATAAAGAATATATGTTTCGAAAAAATGATAGGCCTGCGGGAACATATCTAAATTTTGTGAGCAGGAGATTTTGACGCTTTCAAATTACGGTGAAAAGTACTTTGCGTATACAAAGGTGCGTGCAAGAGATAACTATTTAGAGTACAAACCTTTTACAAACAGAATTAATATTAGTTTGAATTTTAGCGAAGTCTAGAGTCATAAAATATCCGTCTAATTTTCTATAGGCATACAATATAAATGAAAACCCGAAGTTGAACATAAAATTGAAATCGACAACCTTTCTTTGAAATATTAAAAAACTCTAATTAAATTACAAAAAAATAACATTCGCAATTGTCACATATCTTACTTTTTAAACCAACAAACACGAAACAAACGGATAAACAATTTATGCGATAAAAGATGAATGGTTAAACACTAAATTAACTTTTTTTTTTCAAAAAACCACAAATGAAACCAAACTAATTACAATCCAATCATGTAATAGAAAACATCGTCTTACTTTGATGATGAAGAATATCCTGGTAGCAATAAACATTCTTTAAATCAGCATTAAACCAGCTTCGTAAAAACTTATCAATTTTCTTGTGCACTGACCTACAAACGAACCACATCCAACCCAAATTCAACTTTTATTGATGTAACTGTAACAATAAAAATTCTTCGTTCCTCATGTAAAGCAAATAGGTGGCAATTTTTATACATTTTCTACATTTTTTTATCTTCGAATAATAATAAACTGTAAACAAATGAATGCGATTAGCACACCGCGTTGAAGTATATACAAAACGCAGTTACATATTGCGTACGCCGTGCCGTTACGTTCATTATCGACGTTTGAAGAACTCGCAAGTTTTTCCTCTCGCAAGAGTCAATTCTTTTTTTTTTTTTTTGAAACAATGTTTTATCTACAACGTGCAAAGTTATTATCGAAACGCAAATCGAAACGTTGGCAGGCAGTTTTCCTCGCATGTTGCATATATTGCTAAGAACTAAGAAGTCATGTTTTGTTTGTATTAGAAGTCAGTGGCGTTGTGTTTGCCTGCTGGCTACTTATTGGCCAAACGAATGCAATATGTTACCGCACATCCACATCACCGCGATCGCAATTGCTCGTCTTAATAATGGCATATCGCTGCGCGGAAGCAATTAACCGGTACGTGTTGATTGTAACCTGATCGTACAGAATATATGTAATGTACGTGTGTGTTTAACGTTTCACCGTCCGCTAAACATGTGCAATATGCATTGATTTGATGTTTGTTGCTGATAAGAAGACGGTATAAGCGAGGAATAATTTTCCCTCGAGTTATCCTATACATAATTAGAGTTAAATAAATCACTTTTGAGCAAGTATGATGTCAGGTTATGGTAATAATAATATCGTATCTGGCCCATAGACCTGGCTATCGACCTAACTGGTCCTTCAGCCGGGATACATGTTTATTTATTGTTTTTATATTTTACATAATCATTTTTGATGTAGTTACTGCTGGTTTTTTGTATTGTGTTGATTCCTTATTGAGTGTTGAGATTACCTCGTGGTTTTTACTTGTTGTAGTTGTCATGAGATGCGCATACTGCGATTGATGTGATTTTTGTAGTGTGAATTTTGTGTGATTAATTTTGTGTGAATTAATTAAATGATTAATTCACACATTTGGGAGTTCACCTCGGGAACTCGAACCCTGTCCAACTGCGTGGTAAGCCAAAGTACTACCAACTGTGCTGCCCAGGTGGGCGTTATGGTAATATATTTTAGAATATTGCAAGATGACTTCAATATTATGGATGACTTCGTACCACCACTCAATTATAATGCTTTTTAATCCTTGCCCCATTGCCAATATCTTTAGACTATCTCTTTATAAAATCGCAAAGTTTTGAAGTGATACTTATTTACGGAGGGCTTCGCTTCTCAGAGTAACGGTCACGGCGCCACTTTGTTTTCCTCGTGCCTTATAGATTATAGGGTCTTACTCATATAACGATATACGCTCTATCCATTTATGGATAGCAACCAACAATGCTGTGATAAATATCGATATATCGGCATCAAAATTTCAATTTTTTTTTTCATTTTGACTTGTCATTGGCGTACACGACATCTGAGAAGTATTCTGAAAAGTTCAAAATTGGCTATTTTCCTTTTTAGTGCCACACTTTAGGTCCTATATAATAATTTTTAATCCATTGGTATTTGTTGGAATCATGAGATTAAGATCAACATCCACTTTTTGCTAGTATGTCGATTTGATCGATATTGATAATATCGATATTTCCAAGACGATATTTCGATATCGATATATCGAAAAATTGGAAATATCGTTTTCGACAAATATCGATATTTCATCATCGTCTGACATGTCTAGTGGTGTCGTTAAGGGAGTGAACGAACTGTCCGACACCGATTTGAATGACAATCTATGTCCTATAAACCACAATTATCATATAAACACTTTTTCTTATCACTTTCAAGATATTTAGAAAAACAGTATATAAAATTCTTTCTATAACTATTTCTAATAAATAACCAATTAATAAAGTGATTATCCAGATATCCCAATATATTTAACAATTTGTAAATAAACATTAGCAAACTACTAATTAATATTTACGGTGGGAAAATTAGTAAAATGAAATTTCGTCATTTTAACACAATTTTTGAACCAACCAGCAATGTCTTTCTCTTTCGAAAAGAATACCCATAAGAGTAGAGAAATAATGCATTTTGATTTCTCACACACGTATGGCATAGCATCACATCTCCTAATCGCATCTATCTCATTTCATGTGCATATATTAACGCTTCAAATCACGTGCTTTGTGTATAAAAAACATCGAATTAGCTGGCGTATGTTTCGTGCAGTCGTTCCAGTGACCTAGAAATATATGTGATTATAAATGCTCCCTCTTTCTTTTTCTCGCATTAAAATCATGTTTTAAATAAATTAACAAAGACTCACGAGAAGCACGAAGACGATTTAAAGAATAAACAGAAAGAACTGCAAAGCCGTCTTTTGTTTATTCTAATTGTAAGCTTTTATTATTTGCACTTAACTGCCATAGTTTTAAGCTAGATAAAGTTTGCTTTGTTTAGGTTAGGGTTAGTTTAGGTATGCTTATATTTAAGAGAAGTTATATTTTAAAAACCTGTTCGAGTAAAAACATCAACAGGTCAGTTAACATCTTTCTTCATAAAGTTTAACAACATTCCATGCTTTTTTAGATTTGAATAGAAATAAAATCAAAAATGCACAAACGTTGAGAAAGTTATTTGCAAGTGTGAAAGATATTTTTCATCCTTCTACGACATATCGAAATTAATTAGATGTTTGTTTAGGTCTCCTTTTATTTCTTAGGAAAATATCCATAAAATAAATTGAAATTGAAATGAAAATAGATGAAAACTGTTCATTTAACGTCTGTCTTGTGCTAGTAATTAGTATATTCGCATCGACAAATTGCCCGCAGGCTGTGAGAAACCGTCTGCCAATATAAGAATCCAATTGAAAGTGTCAAAAACGAGAACATGAAAATTGCACCTGTTTGACTACCTGTCGTTTAAGGTCGGCCAAAGTGGGCACTCACACAAGCGTTAATCTTCGCATTGTTCTTTTTGGTGCTTCTAGTTCAGTGTGACTTTGGCCGGTTATATTTTGGAAGGTAGAGATGCCGGAAGTGCGGTGTGTGAGCACAGCGTTTTGGGTTTGAGGGCACAGGAGTTGTTTTAGTAATGCTCTCGTTTTTTTTCGGTTTGCAGGTGAAACGAAAAGCTGTCGGTTTCCTGGGGCACCGGCGCACTCGAACGTTGTGTTTTCGGATGAGACGCTCGGGCCCGGAACGGTGGCCACCTACACTTGTGAGAGGGGTTTTGAGTTGTTGGGACCCTCGCGACGGACCTGCGAGAGCGGGCAATGGCTACCGGAAGGGATTCCATTTTGTGGTAAGTTAGTTAAAAGCATGTTTAATCCATTTACCTTAATTATGTTAACTAAGAATAAGAGAAATAATAGTGTACGTAGTAGAGATTATTAGTAATTATGGAAATTTAGTAGAAAACCAACATTATTATGGTTTCTCTCGTAAATTATGGTTTAGAACACTAACATTGTTTTGAAAACTGTTTTTTTAGAAAGAAATATAATAGGATTAAGCTGGGCTGATAGAACAGAAAGGTTTTAATGGTAAAATATCTTTAATTCATCTTTTTGTTTTACTAATGTACTTGATTTTCCAACAATGTATATATTGACTGACAACATTATCAGGTACTAGGAGTAATTGCAAAAAGCGCAGCTTTAATAATTAGGGGAGGTCACGGACTCGATTTTATGGTTTTGCATGATTTTTTTGCTACATCTATTCTTCATGAATTCTAAATGTACAATAAGACTAGAACCAAATTATAATCAAGACAGGACTTTGAGAAAGCTACTTCTAGTGTATATACATTTACTATTGATTATTTTAAAATAAATATTACGTATGGTAGGCAAACCAAGATACACAAATTTTAGATTTTCTAGAGTCTAGCAATTAATTCATCCTTACCTAGGCGTGAAATAATGTATCTATTGGTATGTATCTTATAATTTGGAGAATTATATATAATTTGTTGGTAAAAATATAAAAGTGGCTTTGATATTTTAAGTTACATATACGATACATTAAAACACAACGTAATATAATTAGTATATAGTAAATATAAGTAAATAAATATTAGTAAATATAATATTTTGAGGCTATTGTCTTAATTCTAGATTAATGTAGCAATATTATGAACATTTAAATGTACATTTCCGTATATAAATACGACTAGAAAAGCACACAAGTATAATTAAGATCATTCTTTATGTATTTGTACTTTCAAAAGTAATCATTTCAGGTTAATAGTGAGTAGAATAAAGCGAAGAAGATATATAGTTATGCCTGTGGTTAACCTGATAAGTTACACATCCAATTTTATAGTTTTATTCCAACTGTACAGGAAACATTAGTATTTTACTTGAAGTTGTCTGTATCATCTGTTTCATGGAATTATGGAAATTGTACATTAACTTCCATTTAACTACTTACTGAGTGCAGTCATAATTTCGCACTTACCATATTCATAATACCACTGAAATATCTTAATTTAAATGGTGCGGAATTTCCTCTACCTACTTTTCTTAACTCTACTTCCTCGTTGTTTCAGTTTTTGAATTCATCAGGTACTAAGGAGAAATTAGAAAAAGCACAGCGTAAATATTAATAATGGGAGGTCGCGGATTTGACCCATATGTGTGGTATAACACTAGAAATTATTATTATTTTTTTGATTTTACTGAGCATCGATTGCTATGGTCATTAGCTCTATTCTGTTCTTTTTCAAAGTAATTAGTCATATTAGAGGCTAACACTATTGATAAGAAGAAGAATTTACTTTAATACACCGAGAATCAAACCCGGCACCTCATGGACAGTGGTCATCGACCATACCACTGCGCCATTTGGCTGGACTAGAAAATAATTATACTCGAACGAAACGACACAATTCTCAAGTGTTATCCTTAAAAAGGGCTTTGAAAGTGGAATTAAATGATTGCTTAAATGCATTCACGCAGCTGGTAGATATAATTTTAAACACACAATCAAAAAATTTTATTCAATAATAATTTAGAGTTTCGAAGAACTAGAAAATAAGAATATTATAGGTACTTTTTTGACAATAAGATGGCGCCTTTGGCGCCTTTGTCACGCTTACAAATTAGTCACACTTGTTAGTAGGACATGCCAAAAATAAATCGATAACGATATATATATATATAAGATATAATATCGCACAAATATCTTTTTGTTTTCATTTTGATTATGATTTTTTTTGGTTCGACAGTTGCTATTTTTTGAATCTAATTGCTATAATGTGTCGTTATCGATATGTCTATATTTTCAATCGATCTATCGAAAATTGAAAATATCGATATTTCGTCTTCATCAGACATGCCTAGGAACCCAGCGAGATTTTTATCAACATTAGGATAATAATTCCTTTGCCATTTTGCAATGGTGATTTAAAGATTAGACATTATACATTAATTACATAGTCCCATATATGTATACATGTATACAGTTTCAAAAACTTTTTTTGAGGTTAAAACTCATGAAAAAATTACATACTCAAAGATATGGAGGTAGTATTCACAGTTGTATTATGACTGAACCTATGCAAAGAAGAAAATAAAAAAGGAACTGCAAGTCAGTCATCAAGTTAACGAATGTTGAGGGTGGTTCATACACATTGACCCAGTTATGCGAAGCGTCACCATGCGACGGCGACCGCTATTCGTCGTTACCGCGCGCGCATGCTGCTACCATTTACGAAGCGCAAGAACATGGCACGCGGTGTACCGTTAGATTTCGGCTCTTTTATGAACAGCCAGCGAGTGAAACTACACCTGACGCGGGGCCGACGCGGCACACCGACCTGCTGATATCTACCGGCAAAAAAATATTACTGCCTCAACGTTATGATAATACGCCGAATGAGCTTTTTTTTGTTATAACGCCGCCGTCATGTCATTATGATAAGTCTAGTCCCCTCACCTCAAATCGTCATAGTCGTAGGCATACATTCACGCAATATGGCGATTCGTGTTTTTTCACTTACCACTGGAATGAGTATTTTGGGTATATAGTTAGAAGATAATTGCACAAAACACGGCGGTAAGAGTAAATAGTCATTCGTTAGGTTGCTACACAAAATTGTCGGAATAGTTAATAGAGATGAAGAAAAAGCGTAGATTAGACTGAAATTTGGGGCTTGTGGTTAGTGTTATTTAGGTTCTTGTCAAATGGTCAGATAATAGCTATTATCATAAAATACTGTTATTATGGATATTTTAACGTTAATGTCTCCATCCTGTGTTCATATTATTATAAGTTCATAATACATTACAGAGAGAGAGAGAGAGGATAATTGTGTTGTTCCTGATTTCAGTGCTAAATAAACATTTACTGTCATATTCGTGTTTAATCTAACGTTTTATTTATTTTTTTGTTTATGGAGATAAGACGTTTTTATATATCCAACTAAAGTTTGAGAAACTGCATAAGTAAAGATTAATTAAAAGTAAATCCAATGGTCCAAACTGTCGTATCCTCAAACGTTTGAAAAGTTAATTATTACGTCAAAATGATCAAATTAAGTTAAAATATTAAAAAATCACCGTGAGGGGTTTCTAGGCCTCCATCGGGCGCCTCCCCAGGTGGCGAATAGGAGATAGCCTCTTAGATATGCGTCCTACCGGAGAAATTAAATACCCGGGGCGGACTAAATTTGAGAGCTGCGTCTGATTCATAGTGAACAGCAGCAAACATCGGCTATCTGTCTCCATGTTAGGAGAGGATGAACCAACACTCTGTGACTTACACTCTCAGTTTTAACCATGGAATGGACGCCTATCTATTCCCCAACCCTAATTTCAAATAGCGCTTGAAGAAAATTTCTCTAAACAGAAGAACATTAATTTGCTAGTTATATTAGATAAGTCGATGCAGGTAGGATTTGATAAGATGTTTGGTATCTTCTTGTACTAAGTCTATCCACGCTTTCTTGGTCTTCCTCTTGTTCATTTGCCTGGCACAACTGGCAGTTTGTAAACCTTCTTGGCATCCGGACCTTGTATATGCTTATCATGCGTCCTGATCATCTTAGCTACTGATTTTTTATAAATTTTGATACTGGCTGTAATCGGGCATCGTTATACAATTCATTGTTGTACTTTATCTGTACGTGTTGTCTTCTATTACTGGACCTAAGATGCGCCCCATAATTTTTGGCCCAACGGTGTCTATCTCTAGCTTTGTTTCATTATTTTAAGACTGTGTTCTTACCTCGTTGCCGTAGGTGAGAAAGGATCTAATTATTGTTTTGTAAATCTTGACTTTGGCGTGTTTATTTGTGTGTACATGGGGGTTTGTAAGTGTTTATGTGATTAGAGCGGAATATAGGTCTTACTGACATATGGTGGTATATTTTATTGGTGCATATTATTAATAATTAGTCTACTTTGTTAATCCGTTTAGATAAACCAAAACATTCGTGTTACAATCAATGTTTGGTTAATTATATAGGTACAGTTGCCGAATTTTGACATTGTAATTACTATTTAATTTCTGTTTAATAAAAATTACCAAATGTGTCATAAATGTCTGCATGTGCAACATAAACAATATTTCATTAATT
>WSZQ02097969.1:0-11611 GCA_019419845.2 Weissflogia rhopalogaster | reverse complement strand
TTGTAATAAACTCTGTTGTTACTTGAAGCAGTGTACTTTTCACTACACCACGTTCACAGATCTCCCGTCTCAACGTTTCATAACACGCATTCCTCACTTCTAATGTACCTTCTTGGAGTACTTCTTGGATAATGTCTCCCCTGACAATCGAACTATTTCATACGCGTTTCTCATCAACTTTATCAAGTCTTCACCTGAATTCTTAACGCACCATTCTACTGGTTCGAAATTCTACTGGTTCTGTAGAGCATTGTGTATTTTAGGGTCGACTTTTTCAGCTTCATTAGGCGTTTAATGGCCCCAGTTTGCTCCTGCTCCAAGATCTCCCATTCGCTGAACCAGACTTCCACGCCATACAACACCATCGATCTCTCACAAGCATCCCAAAGTCTCAAAACAATCTCCCAATCATTCCGCCATACTCTCTCCCATTTACTCGTCATTCTTCCTCAATCATTCCATTAGGTAGTGAGATGTGCCCTTAATGTTGCTGCACCCCTTACACAATGGGTGATGCCGCACCGGTAGAGATGCTTTTTGAACTTACAATGACCAGTCAAGAACGCTCTTAGCTCTCACTGGTTTATCCTCGTGCAGAAAAATTCCCTGCGGTACCCTCAGCAAGGAACAATTTAGCGTGTGCCATTCTCTTGCGTCTCAGTCAATGCTTATACCATTCCACCCCTGTTTGAGATTGGATGATCAATTTCCGGTTTCTGTTGGTATTCCGTTTTTCGCGCCTCGTTCATTTTTTTGTTAGTTTGTCATCTTGCAGGTTCTCTGCAATGTTACTATTCCTAGACTCTCAGATTCGCTATACAACCCCTAGTCAGCACGTTAAATGACTTTGTACAATCTGCGGCAATCAGAGACCTCGGCCCCTATGACATGTCCTGAGGGAGGCTTCAGAATCTGTGATTATGTTAATTGGTCCTTATTATTGGCCCCAGCCATAATTATGTTAGCGCACCATTGTATAATGAAAACTTCTGCTTGGAATACTGATGTGGCGTCCCATTGAAATCGAAACATATTTTCGTGGTACGCGCCCACCATAAATTCCAGTACCGGCCTTTAGTCACTCTTGGCTCAATACTACTGATTGTAACTAGAAGTAATTATATGTAACCAACTTGAACTTTTTGTTACAGAGTATAATCTTTGGCGATGAGACTGATAAACAGGATGTACTTCGCCAGAAGCGAGGTTTGCAGTTGAAATACAATTTTGACTACGTGTTTGGGGAAGATTCCACACAAGAGGACGTCTATGATAAGACCACGAAGCAATTGGTGCAAGATGTACTTCAAGGGTAAGCTAGGAAGTCAATCAAACGTGTCTGATCTTAAATTATTGGTTCAGTTTCCCTGTTCAGGCTTAGGTAATTGATATACCGTGAAACCTGCCATATTCGTAACGTGTAATATTCGGAATACATGTTTTGGTTTTTTGCCTCCCTGACACTAATGATAACATGCCACCCCTGTATTGTATTGACATGTGTCTCAGGGAACCTTGCCGTGAACGGAAGAATCGGTTGCACGTAACTCTCTGTTCCAACCAGGTGTCACTGCAGTTAGAAATAAAAACAGCCTTCAATTGGACCTTACCCATCCTGAAGAGATATAGAGAATTGTTGAGAAGGGTGGTCATGATTCTGATCAGTTCTTTAATATTGTTAATTGCCTGTGAATGATTCGTTCTGTCTATCGCACGTTTTCCTGATACGTGACTACATAATCCAGGGCGTTTCTTATCAAAGTAATGAACTTAATCCTTCCATTGAATAATGCTCGCCGTTCCTGTTAAAGACTTTCTCTTCCTAGGGATTTTTTCCGAGGATCTTCGAACATATGGCATTCTGTAAGAAGGTGGTGAGATGTCTCCTCACGTTGTTTCACCACTGATACCTTCACCAACACATAGCCAGGAAGCCTGTTAACTCCCTCAGCTTTATCCTGCTTAGGTCTCAGGCAGGAGAATTCCCTGCGGTACCTTGAGCAAGGAACAATTTGTTGTATGCCATTATCTTATTTCTGACTTAATACTCTGGCCATTCCGCCTCTATTCGAGCTTGGATGACCGACTTTGCGATTTCAGTAGATGTTCCATTGTTGGCCCAGAGCCGATGAGTTCGATGAGTTTCTAGTTCATTTATTCCAAAACCAAAGAACTGTTTAGTCCCGTGACAGGTTTTACTGTAGGTAGAAATAAAAACAACCTTCAATCAGACCTTGCTCAACCTGAAAGGATATAGGAAATTGTTGAGAAGGGTGTACATGAGTCTAGTCAATTCTTCTTTCAATACAATGAGTCAGATTAAAAATGATTCGATTCCGGGACCTAGTGATCAATAGTCATAGTCACACCACTGAACACTGAACCTCCTGACTGGACAGACTTATTCTACTTACTCTAGGAAATGACAAAATGTACCCTTGTTCTCATGTTCCTGTGTAATGAAATACTTTGTTCATAGGTACAATGCAACAGTGTTCGCATATGGTCCAACAGGAGCTGGGAAGACACATACAATGGTGGGTAACTCCTCACAACCAGGAACAATGGTTCGCGCTTTGAACGATCTCTTCAATGCTGTGAAGGATAAGCAGGATCAATACAGCGTGAGTGTGCTTGTTTCTGCTCAGCCATCATTTATGTATCGCACATTTGAATCACCGTCATTAAAGGAATCGCTTGAATTTTTGTGCGAATTAGGGACGTCCATTACTTGTCACCTATCCACACCCTGAATACATGTCCGACCGTTTCGCCGACGAAGATGCGTGTCGGTGTTGTCAATGTCACACTGGATTGTTTACATGCACGCTGACTAATGATGCTATTTCGCGTGTTTTTCTGTCGCAATTAGATTGAGAGCATAAATACAAACAAAAGTGATTGCCGAGAGTGTGGGTAGTGGATAGCGATTTTAATTATGGATGGTACCGTGAGTACGGTGAGTACCGTGGTGCCGCAAGTTTTCCCCGCCATGAAATATGCACGCTAATCACTTAAACTTCAAGAGAGAGAGATCGTCAACGGCGTATGACGGTGAATATAGTGGTATAGACTATACCACTAATCAGGCACCTCATTGATTGCATGGCCCTGTGAAAGGTAAAGGTCAGCGCGCGTAGCGATAAATACGCCGTGGAAAGCGGCGGTCGATAGATTTTTTTTAACAACACCGACGCAAATACGTTATTAAACTATTAGGGAACGCTTTGCTTCACGTTTCAATCAATAAAGCAGCTGCGCTTGGCGATGGCATCAAATTGTTGCATATAATGATGGGTTACTGTTGTGGGGACAGTGAGAACCTACACTTGCCTCATTTTGCAATAGTTTATTCAATTGTTTGTTCTTTACCTTCAGACACTCTCGACATTGTCAGGCATTGATTTTCAGTTATGATGATAGACGAGTATATCCAACAATTGCTATTAAGTCGTCCGTGATTTTATAATTTACTTTTCAATCCGCAAAAGTAAATATTACATGGTGACATATATTATTTCGTCTCATAATATACTCATATCACGACTTTACTTACAATTATCTATTATTACCATCGTGTTTAGAATTGTATTCCCTTGAATGTTTTTGCGACCGTAGCAATTTTGACACGACTATTATTAGTATTCTAACCTAGCGAGACTTCGCTACTAATGTTAATTTTGCGACCGGAATTGCAAGTAGCATAAATATATCTGTCAATTTTTTGCTTCTTGTATTTTTAGGTCACCATGTCCTATTTGGAAATTTACAACGAACAAATTCGTGACCTCCTTAATCCTAGTTCCGGCTATTTGGAATTGCGCGAGGATGCCAAAGGACGGAGCATTCAAGTTGCTGGCCTCACTGAATTATCAACGAATTCTGCAAATGAGGTATGCTAATTCACATTTGCATGTCACATTAAAATAGTGTTTTCCAAACTGTTGTGGCCCCAGGGAAGGAGGGGCCATTCCACACATGGAAGGATGTTAGAACCTTACGAGGTGGCACTACCGTTCAAATGTGGTCCCCTTTGGAACACTATCGGAGGTGGGTTTGAGTTATTTGTCGTGTTAATACATTAAACCGGCAAATTCCAAACTGTTGAGCTATCCAGGAGTACGATAAACTATTGTAAGGAGACGGGAACTGCTTTAGCACTTCAGTGACGGGGAGTATAGCTTGGGACAAAATTGCGACGTCCCTGTGTAACGTTACTGATCACTGGGAAGGGGTCACCCAAGGACATTACTGTACCTGGGAGTCCCCCAAGGGACATTCCCAGAAATGGAAGTCCATGAAAACTTGACTATTCACGAGGTCCTATCCTTTTGAAACACTATTGTGTACGTGTGGTCCCTTTGAAGTATCAGATATAACTAGCACTAGCTCAGAACCTTAATATTCAAGGGGTGTATCTCAGGAGACACTATGGTGCATGTGTTGTTCCCTTTGGAACAACGGTCATTACTGTGGGGTCCACCTTATTATATGTGGCGACAATACATAGAACCGGCATTTTCCAAACTGTGGGACTGTTCAAGGAAGCGCGAAACTATTGTAAAGGGCGCGGTGATTTGTTTAGATTTTGTAAAGGGGCGCATTTGTGACGGGTAGTTCCCCTGGGGACAACATTCTGACATTACCAAATATTTACCTACCCCTATAGCCTTTCTAAACACTGGGGTGAGGTCCGAAGTGGGATATTTGCAGTCTTGGGGGTTTCCTAGGGTCTTACTGATCACGGGGAGCCCCCCTCCCTCCTTGGAACATGATCGAATTTAAGGAGTGCTCCCATTAAGACATTTTTCGCTAGGAGGGCTACAAAAAGTTTAGAAACCGCTGCGTTAAACTGCTTAACAGAAATAATGAATGCATTTTCCATTCCAGGTCATGAATCTCCTGCAAAAAGGTAACAAAGCACGTACCATAGAACCTACAGCAATGAATAAGACGTCGTCGCGCAGTCATGCACTTCTCAGTGTGACTGTACGTCAAACAATTCCCCTGGATACGAAAGACCATCTGCGTATGAAAATTCGACAAGGGAAACTGTTTATGATCGATCTAGCCGGTTCAGAACGGGCCAATAAGACGAAGAACCGCGGCAAACGCTTGCAGGAAGGCGCACATATCAATCGCTCCCTTCTGGCGTTGGGGAACTGTATCAATGCCTTAAGTGCTGGTGCACGGTACGTCAACTATCGCGATTCAAAACTAACACGTTTGCTGAAGGAGGCCCTGAGTGGGAATAGCAAAACGGTAATGATCGCCCAGGTAAGTCCGGCAGCTAGCCAGAAGGATGAGTCGCGGAACACCCTGATCTATGCAGACCGGGCGAATCATATCTCGAACAAAGTAGAGCGCACTGTTTTGGACGTCAACTACCACGTCGATCAGTATCAGACTGTGATCACAGAGTTACGGGATGAGATCTCCCGTCTTCGACAGAAAATGACTGAGGAACGACCACGTTCCGCAGATATACGAATGAATGCTGAACAAAGGACAGCCGAGGTGAAAAACATCCGTGAGCAAATTGTTGAAACATTTAAGACACAGATGAAGCTTCGAAGGAAGCTGATGGAAATTGATTCACATCTATTGGGTCTTGGAATGGAGGCGGAACGCCAGCATTTGGTAATCTCCAACTGGGAGAGTCGCAATAATAAGTTGTATAAGAATACACTGAATATGTCGCGCGCTCAGACACAGCAATCCATTCGACGAAGGCAGTTGGGCACTGCAGATAGCTTTAGGTCAGCAGGTCACGACGATGAGGACGAATTTGATCCTGAGAATGATGGGGAACTGGCCGTGCAGCAAGCCTGGGGAGAATTGGCTGAGATTGAACGCGAACAGGAAAAGTGGTCTGATCTACGTGTCAATATTGAGGAGAAACTTGAGGCTTGCAGACAGCGAGGCGTGGAACTAGAGGACGTAGGTGTCACCTGGCCAACTAGTGCTTCATTCCTTAGTTTGTTTTTTTTTCAGAAATTACCTGCTCTTCTCTCTTCCGACGATGAAAGGGAAATATTAGCATTGATGTGTAGAGTCCATGAACTCGAAGCCGACAAGATGGCCCTTCAATCAGAACGCCTCGTTCGTCAACATGAACTTCGACGCCGAGATTTGGTTATTTTGAGGTATGATAGACAACGGCAGTTATGTGAGGAGATTATCACTCGCCAGAGGCAACTAATGGAAGGTAATTCGGTTACTAATGAAGAGCTATCCGGTATTATCCGACTTCCGATGAACCCAATAATCCTGCGGTCCTAATTAAATTAATCATAATCCAGTGAACTCAAAAACCCAACAACCACAAATAGTACAATTCAGTGGTCGACAAATTATGACCCATGGTCACCTAGTGACCAAACTAAACATTTCAAGATATCCCCTGCTTGGATTGGTGGTGTCCCCCCTAGTCGACATTAGCCTACAATGTCTTATGGACCCATTTTTGTGTGGATAATACTAGGAGTCTAAAAATTCCTTTATTAATTATTCAAATAGGGACCTGGACCCTTGATGGAAGGTAATTCGGTTACCAATGAAGATCTATCTTGTATTATCCAACTTTCGATGAACCGAAGAACCCAACAACCTTGTGGTCCCAACTAAATTGTTCATGATCAGGGAATGTGAATGCAGTCTAACTTAGTGGTCGCAAATTATGACCTTCGGATCACCGAGTAACCCATTTAAATATTTCAAATAAGCTACTTTTAAGGAAGGATAATCCATTCGGTCCCACCCTAGATGGGGGTCCTCCTTGGTAACAATGATCTAAAATATTCTAAAGTGGACCCCCTCCCCTTTTTGTGTCGAGACATACCAGTGACCCAAACGATTCTTTATTAAATTTTCAAATTGGTTGATTTTGACTCACATCAAAAAAGGTGCCTGGCCCTTAATCTAATTAGCTCCTTAGTATTAAGAAATATACTTTAATAGGACATAGTGGTAGCAACAAATCAGGTGTTCTTAACAAAATTGTTCATAATCACATATAGTCTAACTTAGTCATCGACAAACTGTGACCCGCGGGTCACCGAGTGACCCATATAAATCTTTCAAGAGTATTACTTTTAAGGATAATCCATGCAGTTCCTCCTTGGTTGATTTTGACCCACAGCCAAAAAAAAGGTTTCAGACCTTTGGTGCAACACCTCCCTCAGTATTAATAGAATTTAATAGGACATAGTCATATGAGTAAACATTTCAGATGGAAAGTTAAAGCTTCCTCCGGACTTACAAGAACTATACCTCATCTACCAACAGGAAATTCATGCGTCCACATACGCTGACTATTCAATTTCAGCACTAATGACCCCTGACAGCAAGTTACCACCAATTAGCAAGATGTAAGTGCTTTGCTTCTAGAACTATTGATTAGCGCAGCACTCGACATGTCTCACTAAACCTCTATAGATGTTACCGACTGTTGTGAAATTGAATTGAATAAATGTGATTTTAACGAATCAATACAGCGCTTTATAATTCATGTGCATGATGTGGATTGTAGATATTCACGTAAAATGTGCTCTTACATGATTCTACTGGATTATATTATACGAGGAATTATTAATGAACCGCGTATAAAATGATAGTATATTGAAAATTTATAAATAATGCATGAAATATTGTAATATAAACCATTTGCTTTGTTATAATTGGTTATGTTGATTTGTATGATTTCCAGATATAATGACCCCATGTTCCGGAAGGGAACATCCAACAGTGAGAATGGTAATGGTGGATCGCCACCGTCGTCGGCAGAGAGTGAGGCAGATGCGTTGCCTTCCCTGAACGATTCTAGCATTGATCGGATCATGGGACATCCGGTATCACGACCTGGCATGCGTCTACCGCCCTTGCCTCCAAGTCCACCTGTTCGTGGCACCCGAACAGCAAACTCTAGTTCAAGGTACCGTTCTAAATTATACAGAAATTACCTCATTCCGATAATTGCAATATTACGAACTAGACTAATCCAGTATTGCTTTTCAACTTTTCAGTAGTACTGGTAGTTTTACCAATATGCGACGTGCACTTAGCGAGAACATTCTGAATGAAGAGAACGACTCTGAGCACTAGTATGCTCCCAAGCAACATTTCTTATGATCTTTCAACGAATTTACATTTTGTACCCTCTGCTAATGGAATTTCCTTCTGGCGTGGGAAAATTTACGCATATACATTTCTCACATCGCAATTTTTGACTAGCGAATTGTAAACTGGCATAATTAGCTCAGTATATAGTCAAGTTTTGGCATGCGACCATTGTAACAATTGCAATAAAGGACATTTTTATTCCCCATTCATATTGTTGTTGATGCGAAACGAAATCATGCATTATTCCTTTTTTGTGTGTGGATTTCCTCTCGAATTTCGCAAAAGACAAAAGACATTAAATCTAGGAATCTTCCTCCTCCTCTGTCTTCATTAGTAGCGCGTTTTCCTGTTCAAACTTCAGGGATTTACGGGCTGCCGACATCGGTTTGGTGGCCGTCCGAAGAGATTGTGAGGGTGTTGATGATTTAATTTCAGTTTATTAACGCAGTCGTGTGGTAGCAGTAGAGATGTTGATAGTGCGAAGGCAGAAGACTAAATTCCCGAGGCTACGAAAAAGGAAGACCGTGTAGCCTCTCGAGGGTAGGAACAGGATCGGTCAGGTAGAAGAAAGAATTACAAGCAATTGTTATTACAGCTTGGGTCGTAGAGAAAATTGATCTGCTGGTAGGACTAGAAGTATACATTTGGTTAGTGGGCATTTTGAAGAAATCCATATGGGAAGGGCATTATAGAAATGAATAAGAAGGAACGAAAAAGCTAAACTTACAGCTCTCCAAAGTGTAGAGAGAAGCGCCACAGGTACACTAGACCACTTTGGACTACTTTGCAATTCTGTCTTCCTGCATGATGCATGCTGGTTCCAGTACCTGCGTCGCTCCTTATTGCACTACTTCTGATTTTGTCTATGCGGGTGATGCCTTTGATTGAGCTTCATCAATTTTTGAGGTGCGCATGGTTTGTTATTGCTGGTGTCTGCTCTAATCTATTGAATTGGTCAGAATAAACATCTACAAGTGCTGAATATCAACATGGAACGACACTGGCCATTGTTCAACCTAATCTGTCCTATCTATTTGTCATACCACCATTCCTGCGATGAGAACGAATTCCAAGTGATTTTATCTGGATACTGACCAATCGGTGGGTAGTCTTTAATTGGTGCCGATATCTGTGCCACTAAAGTTCATCACCACACTCTTTTAGGAGGCTCTGCAGGAGAGTCTCAACACGTGGTATTCGAAATAAAACTTGAAGTACTTTATACTACTTCGGTTTACAAAGGCGCTGTTAATGTGGTAATGTATAGATAACAATGACACTGATTAGTAGTACACTCCCAAAACACCAGTTCTTGATTGTTCAACGAATTTACTTTTCGAACCCTCTACAGACAGAATTTCGTTCCGGTGTTATAAATTTTACTCAAATACATCTCTCACACTGCATATTTTCACGAGCGAATTGTAAACTAGTATAATTAGCTCATTATAGTCAAGTTGTTGGTATGAAACTATTGTAATAGTTGCAATAAAGGATTTTTATTCCGCATTCATATTGTTGCTGATGAGAAACGAAATCATGCATTGTATTCCTTTTTTTTTGTGAGGATTTATGCAATCTCGAATTAGGTAAAGGATAATTAATCTAGGAATCCTCCTCTTCATCCCCAACTATTAAGACCTTGTCCTGTTCAAACTTTAGGGATTTTCTTGTGATTCGAACTGCCATGAATCATGCTAACATTTTGGTGACGGTCCGAGGGTTTTTTTGGTGTTTGGTACTGGACTACTTTGAACCACTTAGCAACGTGGTCTTCCTGTATCCTTTCAATATCCTTTCTCTGAGGGTGATACATTTGATTGATCTCAAATTCGTATTTCTGTGGTGCGTATGATTTGTTTTTTCTTGCTCTAGTTTCTAGTTTTAGTTTTATTTTAAACATTTAATAGGATAAGTCTTAATGAATTGATAAGAATAAACACCTACAAGTGCGGAATATACATGCGGAACGACACAGTCAATTGTGTAATCTAGATCTACCTATTTGTCATACCGGCATTCCTGCGATGGGAATGGGTCCAGAGGATCATTTTATGAGAATTCTTTCTGTGGACGCCAAATGCATCATCGGACGATCGGACGACCTTCTTGTCCGTCTGGCCGGCATGCACATTGTTAGCTGTCGTCTTTCAATCCGAAGCGTTTTACGGCATTATACCATCTTTTGCACCCTCAAGGTTACTTTGAGGACACACGTGTGTAACATAGGATCTAGCCTGCTCTTCGGGTACCAGTCAGGAGGAAGCCTCCTCGAGGCTGTTTTTGAATCTTCTTCTTTTGTATAATCAGTTACGATCGATCCTTGGCGTAGTCAATTGCTTCTCCAATAAGCACAGTTCATAGAACGAGAGGTTCGCGGACTTCAACCCGCACTGGCACAAACTCAACACACGGCGAGTGCCGGTAACTGGGTCACCAAAGTTCAGCACCACCCTCATTTAGGAGACTCTGCAGGACTCCGACTCAAAGGCGGCAAGAAGAAGTTTGCAAAGGTGCTGCCAGTGTGGAAATGAGCCGATAAAAACGATACTGATTAGTCGTACACTAACACACATCAGTTCTTGATGGTTCAATGCATTTACTTTTTGAACCCTCTATAGACAGAATTTCGTTCCGATGTCATAAATTTTACTCAAATACATGCCTCATACCGGATATTTTACTAGCGAATTGTAAACTGGTATAATTAGCTCATTATAGCCAAATTGTGAAGAATTTTCTTCAAATTTCTCTCCGACTCAAAAGAGGCAGTAAGATCGGTTTTCACAGGTGCTTCTAGCGTACTGCCTAGACAATAACGACTCTGAATACACGTACACTCCCTAGCATTAGTTGTTATCATCGTTCAACGAATTTACGTTTTAAACCCTTTGTTGTGTTGTGTGCGCGATTATTTTTCATATTATTGTAATATTTGTGACACGAATGGTTTGAAATTTTAATTATCGTGTGAATTTTGGTTGAATGTTTATCATATTCGTGTGTTTAGAGTTTTTACAGCTGAGCTAAAGGTAGTTGTTGTTTTTTCGTAATTTTTGTTTTCAATAGGTGTCTGTTTTTGTGCATTCAATATTAAGGCAAGGAGTTTGATGGCATCGTAGAAATGTTTAGATAAGTCTTTGATTTGAGAAAATGTATTGAACTTAGCTTATCTCCCATAGTGATTTTTTCTTCACAAGATGAAACTCTTCAAGTTAATGTATCGATGCCAGATGCACACGAGTGGTGGTAGTTCGTCTCCCCATCCCCATGTGTAGAATTGAATACAGTAGGAATATTGTAAACTTGCTTTGGTTTTTTGAAAATATATTCAGTCTTGAGCATAACTTGGTAGACTTAGGTTGGGCCAGAATTTGTAATTCGAAATTAAATGGGGTAGTTTAACGTACGAGTAAACTACCCCAATTCTTCGTCGTGTTGCTGTTTGTGTTTCACGAAGCAACATTCCACATCAAGTAAAAGGCTCCGA
>WSZQ02097947.1:0-11617 GCA_019419845.2 Weissflogia rhopalogaster | reverse complement strand
ATATATTTATGCATATTGAATATATATTTCAACTTGTTTGTTTCCCAAAAATATATCCGCTGATACTGTTATCAAGTGTTGCATAGCTTTTCAGTAATAATGAACTATATTTATATACTATACTATATATATTTCAATATTGTTTAAGGAATAGATATTACCGTTACCTCTAAAAAAACTTCTAAGTTTTGATTTATTAAAATATATGAACGCCGTTGTCATTAAAGTTTTTTATAAATAATTTTTGTCAATAAAATGGTTTATAACAGCCAAAACCATTCTGTTATACTCGTCTTGCCTCTTCAATTTATAGTAATAGGCAGCTTCCATAACCGGTGTTCCTTGCTTTACTGAATCTGTTAAATCTGGAGTTTCATCAGGGGTAGACAGCATAATCACATACAATAAAAAACTAGTGATCAACCCCATTTTGCCATAACTCTCTCGCATTTATTTGTTATTGTTCTACACTAAATTTTTCCTACTTATGTATTGTATGAAAACAAGTATATTAATAACAACAAATATGTAGGAATTAAGATTGGAATTTAGATTAACTAACATTTCTATTCCAACTCACGAATCATTTATTTTCCAAATAATATTCTGTTTTTACCAAAATGACATATTTTTCACAAAGTTATATATATATTTATGCATATTGAATATATGTTTCAACCTGTTTGTTTCACAAAAATCTATCAGGTGATACTGTTATCAAGTGCTGCATAACTTTTCAGTAATAATGAACTATATTTATATACTATACTATATATATATTTCAAAATTGTTTAAGGAATAGATATTACCGTTACCTTATTCTATGTTTTGATATATTAAAATATATGAACGCCGTTGTCTCTAAAGTTTTTTTATAAATAATTTTTGTCAATAAAATGGCTAATAACAGCCAAAACCATTTCGTTATACTCGTCTTGCCTCTTCAATTTATAGTAATAGGCAGCTTCCATGACCGGTTTGCCTTGCTTTACTGAATCTGTTAAATCTGGAGTTTCATCAGGGGTAGACAGCATAATCACACGCAATAAAAAACTAGTGATCAACCCCATTTTGCCATAATTCTTCCAATGTTCTAAGAGTTTCGTCCATGGATAAATGAGCTCCACATCAAGCCCAAACAATGCTAAAGCATCTTTCATTGTAGTGTGGTAATATTCAAGAAACTCATTCACTTTGGGGAGTAATTCAATATCAGCCCAACCATAAAATAAATATGATAGATCCCCGGTAGGTGACTGTATTCTACTCAGTTGGTAATCAATATACCTGGCTGAAGTTGGATTTCCATGTGCATCATGTATAAACATTATGTTATTGCACCATGCATCTCCATGACAGAAAATTGAATAATCATCTGCTTCAGTAGACTTCTTAAATTCCTCGACAATCCGATCAGCAAAATCGCAATATGTATCGTAATATTTGGTCCCAACTAACATTTGTTTAAAATCGGCACTGGCCTTCTCGACGAACGCGCCAAACCCTACAGATATATACATGTCCGCGAAGTTTATCTTCTTATGAAGTGGATCCATTAATTCCTTATTGAGTTCGGGTTTCAAGGTTTTTAAAGCGAAGCATAATGCGTGCAATTTTGCAAGTTCTTCAAAGGCTAGCTTCATATGTGCAAACTTCATAGGTGTCTCTCTATTTAATACTTGATATCCCTTACGAACCAAGTTTTCGATGATAACTATTTCCCTCATTGGAGTGTTATCAGTATAGTAACATTTTGCAAAATTTAAGCAGTTCTTCCCAAACTCTAATTGCAGAGCCTCTAAAGCTTTTGCAATTTTAGAATAGAACAATATTTCCGTTTGGAAAAGTGTGGTAATTGGTATTTCAGCATGCATTTTCGGATCACTTGGCGATTCTTTAACAGCAACAGAAAGTTTCTTTTCATCCATTTCAGTTTCTATGATATCAAACAATTTAACACTTCCCATGAATCCGTCATCTTTACTTGATTGATGCGTGCTGATAATTTTTGGGTTTTTAATATTTGCTTTGCTTGCTATTTCGGTCAAAATAACTTCAAATTTCGGTTCCATTGCGAATGTTGAGTAAAACGTCCTTTCACTTACAAATCGCGACTAACTCTGCTAAGCAGTAGCTAAAACAAGTATGTCTATAGTGCACTTTACTATTCAGACATTATTTCTAGAATGGGAATGAAATAGAATAGGAAGGTGTCCCTACAGTGGCGAAAAACGGTTATTCTGCGCCACAATCCATTCGCGAGGTCGCTGGCTATGAGCGCGCGCTTTTCCCAAATTCGAGGAGTATTTTAGTCAAGATATTTTCTACTAAATATGAAGCTGGGAAGACAAATCAAACATCAAAATATTCCTCAACTCTTCTACTTTCTTATGGTATTAAAAGTATTTCAATCACGTTGAGATAAAACTTCTTAACCGTGTTAAAACGTGCGGCTTTATAATAATTTGAATCCAAACTTCAATAGGGTTTTTGCATCCTTAACAGTCACTCGAGCAGAATGCCACCTATATTAATTCATTCCCCATGTTATGTACTTCAACATGATATTAATATTTTCCTAATGGGCTTTGTGCAGCTATCGATTTTACCTGGTTTTATAACATATTTCATGCATTTTCATACAGATTAACAGAAATACTCTTTATACATGGCACATATTACATAAACTATTCTTATTACCATTGTTAAAACGTTACTACATTTTTTCTAAAAAATTCATTGATAAATAATTGCGTATTTCTATCATTTTATTGTTTCTCTGTTTTTTTCATTGTTTATGTTGTTTAATGGGATAAGCTGGAGAATTGAAAATGGAATCAGTCTTGACTTACTATTCCAGTCGATTAGAACAATTTTTAATAAACAGCATTTATATAGTGTTATGAGTATTTATAAAGAGTGATTCATACCTAGATCTTCACAACCAAATGAAGTCTGTGCAAGCAGTAAAACCAAGAAGAATAGTGCACTAATGTAGGTGTAGGAAAAAAATTGGGACGAGGAAACTAAAAAACGTGTGTCTATTTATTAGTGACACTTTTTTGTTGCATATTTCAAAAAGTTGCAAACAAATCATTCGTTGACTGATAGTGACCGAAATACATTTAGTGATAGACACACAGATAGTGATAGAAGCGACAGAAGTGGTAGAAGTGTTGAAATAAGGTGAGTTTCATACATATTTCATTATTATAGTCAAGTGACAACAACGGAAATAAGTATAGTTTATATAATATATGCAAGATATAAAGAGAATGCCTGTTCGTTTGTATGAAAAAAAAGTTATAAAACAATGTAAAATACATGAAAAAGGGAATAAATTGATATTAGTCTTATCGAATTATTATTACTTATCGAGTAATAATAAACAGACAAGGTTGAAAAACTCCTATTGAAGTTCAGATTCAAATTTGCATAAAACGGCTCATATCAACAGCAACATAAAGAAGTTTTAATGAAATAATTAATGTACAATGAGAAAGTAGAGGAGTTGGGTACATTCTGATGTTTATTTCATCTTCATAGCTTCATACTTACCAATATGCGTCCTTTTGAAAATACACTAGCGCATCCGTACAACTGGGACAGGAACTGGCCAATTGAAAGTACAGGAATCTACATATTATAGTTTTAAATCGGTTTAAAGACTCTTTAATTACGTGCCAACTAAAATAATTACATATATAAGTTATAAGGTAATTACATTTTATGAGTATCATTTTTATTTATTTATTTTGTTGTCACGGACAAGATTATCTAAGAATATTTTTTTGAATTGTTCTTACAGTGCAGGAGATGTCTCTACCATATTCAAATCATCGTAAAAAGCGCAATTAATTATCATTAATTTATATGGCCTTTGTTGGCAATTAGATGAGTCACATTGAACAATTGTAATAATGTAATGACCACGGCAATAATGCACCAACGATATAAACGCAAATTGTATTGGAGCATTTATAATAGAACGCTTTATCAGCATATGTTTTGTACGTTTGTATTGATAATCCGAAGTTCAACAGTTCAACATCGTCTTTTTCGATTGATAAGTCACTCTGTCAGTCTGAAATATGTTTGATTGTTCCACATTGATAGTGTTTGATTTTTCTTAAATTGAAGTGGGTATTGCATGGCAAACACTTGGTAACGTTGTAATAAATAGATGTTTCCATGAGCTTCTCTTATGATTCTATAAAGATGGATACCTTGTGTTTCTTGCTGCTTTTCTGCACACTTTTTACCAATAATGTATTGGCCGGGCCTTATACATATAAAACTTTGACCTTGAATGTCCCCTTGGATCATTTCAGGTAAGTATTTTAAAACCATTCTTATGATATGATTTAAAATGTAAAGCTAACTTTTATAGCTTTCAAACAAATGTAACTTTCGATTTACGATACCTAGTCAACGATAGTTTTTGGGCGCATGGTGGACCTATATTCTTTTATACAGGAAACGAAGGAGATATTGAGGTCTTCGCTCAAAATACCGGCTTTATGTGGGAAATTGCTCCCAATTTTAATGCAATGCTTGTCTTTGCTGAGCATAGATACTATGGAAAGACGATGCCATTTCAGGATAAATCATACTCAGATGCCCAGCATTTGGGTTATTTAACATCCACTCAGGCACTGGCAGATTTCGCATATTTACTTGATTATTTGCAAAGCAATGCTCTGAAGAAAAGTGGAGGTAAACCTCTTCAGGTTATCGCTTTTGGTGGTTCTTATGGTGGAATGTTGTCTGCGTGGATGCGACTTAAGTATCCGTGGGTTACTACTGGCGCTGTTGCTTCATCAGCTCCGATTTACCAATTTAAAGGACTCACACCGTGCAATACTTATTCGAATATGGTGGCTAATGTGTTTCAAGTATCGTCGAAAACTGGGGAATGTCCGAAGAATATTAAACGATCTTGGTCTGCATTCAAGTAAGTTGCAAATTAATTAAGTTATTGAAACAATTTGTCAGTTTATTTAACTTATACTTAGACAAATGCAAGGGTCGGTAACTTTTTTATTTGTGTGATAATCTGAATAATAAAAGAATGTTTGGGTCCCTGATATGTGAGGTGTCGCCCACGAAGGTGTGGTGACATTTTTGACCCCCACAAAGAGGGGGTAATCCTTCCACTATATTGGATCAATTGGTAACCTTCGAAGGTCCCAACCGAATAACATTTAGATTAGTGTAACTTACCTGAAATCGCACAATTAGTGATAAGGATATTAGGACGTCAACAAGAAGAAAACAATCATGACAAACCTAATATATGACATTGAGGCTTATTCTTGTACCGCGTTCAGCAACCCTCTGTGGACATGTGTGAAAATCAGACATAATCTAAATAATAAAAAGAATGTTTTGGACTCAGTCTCATATGATGAAGCCCCCTGGGCTTCTGAGCCAAGTTTCCACTTGTTGTTCCTTTTGGACTTGTCACTTCTTCTTCCTTTACCCGCCTAGTCGCTGAGCGGGGATATGCTTCTGGCTTGTGTTTCTTCCAGAATATTTCTGGATACTCTGATTGCTAGCCTTGCCCAACGTGAAGAAGACTTCTATAGTGACAACCACAGATGTGAAAGTGCCGGAACGAGTAGAGATGACCACAATCAGGATTTGAACCTGGGACCCTCTGCGTGACAAGCAGAAACCTTACCAACGCTCTCTGAGTCACGTGACACTTGAAATTAGTAACTCTCGCTCCGTGATCCTCGGGTCTTGAGTTGCCCATCGCTGTCCAAAACGAACCTCCATAAATATGACCTAACCCTAGCTAACGTATAAAAATTTAACAACCTATCTTAATCTTACCTAACCTATTCAAACTTATCTGATAACTTGATATATTTAGCTTAACCTCATTTAACTCGCTTTAAATAATTCAAATTATATTTATTTACACTTGTGTAAATTAACCTAATCTAATATGAACTATCAGATCTACTTGATTTGAAGTGACATAACCTATCCTAAGCCAATTTAACCAACTGAAACATAACTTATATGAATCTTCTTAACGTTACTTCTACGAATTTTTAGGAACATTACAAGTACAAAAGAAGGTCGTGATTGGTTAGCAAAGGAATGGCAACTTTGTGCAGCCTTGAATTCCACCTCTGATTTGCAAAAACTCACAGATGCCTTGAAAGACATCTATAATAATGTCCCAATGATCAACTATCCTTATCCCACTGAATTTCTGATGCCCGTGCCGGCGAATCCAGTTCGGGAAATGTGCGCACGTTTGGATGAAAAGAAATCCGATGATAAGACACTCCTCACTGCGATTGGGAAAGCTATCTCGGTTTATACAAATTTCACCGGTCAGACGAAATGTTTCGATGTGAACAATACCGATGGGAGCATTGATGGACATGGCTGGGATTTTCAGGTAATTTAATTAGAATATTTACAGTTTGTGAAATTTATTTTGTATTATTATTAGGCATGCACTGAAATCGTAATGCCTCTGTGTACCGACGATAGAAATCTGATCTTTGAGCCGGAAATTTGGGATGCTAAAAAATATTCCGATGACTGTACAAACAAGTTTGGGACTACTGTGACCCGAGAGGATGTCGCCATTATGGAATATGGCGGTAAAGAGGCGGAATACTCGAATGTGATCTTTACGAACGGTTTGCTCGATCCTTGGTCACCTGGTGGTGTTTTGAATTCCACTTCGAATGCCGTTTATACTATTGTTATTCCTGAGGCTGCACATCATCTGGATTTGAGAGCTAGTAATGATGCTGATCCGTCAACAGTGAAAAATGCTCGAATTTTAATTCAGAATATTCTTCACGCTTGGTTGGAAAGTAATACCGTTTAAATTGGAAATAACGATTTTTAGTATTTAATTTTATATATGGTTGCGTTAGATGGAACTTTTCAGAATGATTTTATCTAATAAGTCGTCCACGACTATTAGCTTAAAACTTACCATTAAAATTAGCATAGAAACTTCGAAATTCTAGAGAACGTGAGGAAGCCTTAACTTAAGCTATCCATTTTAAACCTAATTTTATCGAGGTACACCTAAAGAAATGACACCTAGGGAAATCTAACTTAATCTACATGTTTCTACCTGAACATTCAGAGTGTAAATGCGCAGTGCGACTTTATGAAATTATTTCCCCGCGAGTTGTAAGTTCGCGGAGCTTCACTTAAGAAGATTTGATATGCCCAGCAGGGTAAGCATCGGTCTTTAAACAGTAATGACATTATTATTTTCAAACATAATAGTCGCAGAAAAAGAATAGTGTACTACTTGCATGCAATGCCATTTTTTCACTCGAATGAGTTATAGCATTTGCCTTCGGCTTCTGCTGCAATTTCTCATACTCCTAAGGAAACGGGTACCATCCCATGTTCTGTACATTGAACAATTAACTTCGAAAATCTAAGATAATGGATTATCAGATATGCTTCAGTACTGCTTATATATAAATTCAAAAGGCTAAACTATTTTTTTTGATAATGGCTGAAAGAAGCTTGTGAGAAATAAAATAAAACATTAAAGATGAATATTCACGCCATACAAATTTTCCACTTGCCTTGGAATATGGTCTATGTATCTTTCAATAAAGACTAATATTGTTTCTTCAGATATTTGTATCTATCAGGAGACTATCGTCATGTCATTAGGTACAAAAGTTAAAAACACATCTTGACAAGGCAAAAGTAATCTTCCAGGTCTAATATAACCTACTAACCTACTGAAATATATTTTATCTAAACGAACTCTATGTAAACTACCTCGACCTAAGTTTAATCCTGAAATTTTCCACGGTTAGTTAGAAACAATTATTGTTTAATTTTCATTAAGTTCATTAGTTTTTATTTTATATATGGCTATACCAGATTAGACTGCGTTTGGGTTGACTTCGGCTTAACTATACGTTGAGCTGCTTTAAACTTAGACTAATCTAATTTTCGAGTGGATATAATAGTTGGAACGAGTTTAAAGCGTAATTTTAAAAACCGCATAAAAGGTGCATACTCGCATCTCTCACATTTTTGACTTGCCTCGAGCATCTTTTCTCCATTTACCCTCTCACACGCTTTCCTTCTTATGTCAGAAGCCTACTTCTTTATTCGTCTCCAAGTTCCTAATAAACGTTACGTCTTGATGCTGTCTCTGTGAGGCTGAGTTGGGGTACGTTTGCCATTCAACTTTCGCCAAATTACCAATAAAAACCGATGTTCGCTGGCTGTTTAAACTTAATCATTGTTGCGAAACTTTGTCGGTGCATCTCGACAAGATGCTAATATGATGGATGCCCCAGTGGCACAGCTATGACCGCCACTTTATTAGATATTAAAACATTTTATGATTGAGAGACGCGCCGGAAAATTAGAGGCGCGCACGCGATGAGGGATGATTCAATGCGTCTTCGAAAAGCCACCATTTTTCTTATCATTCTTGCAGCGGCGTGAATGGAAAGTTCGGCTTGTCACTTCTGCCACACTTTACTTCACTCCTGCTACCATCTTCATCTTCCTCCTGGGTTTATGAATGAATGAGACGGACTGCACGACAGGCTATCAAACATCCGCAGGCGTGTCGAATGACTATTATCAAATTGTTCGACTTTCGCCGGCACAAAAAATTATAAGATTAATGATCGGCTAATAAAGGACTCTTACATCAAGCGTCTTCAACAAAAAGTCGCCACAAAAGGATAAAGTGATATATAACATATGTAATGTGTCATGTTTAGTGCTGGTAATGCTTTTTAAATGATTTAATTAACTATGCTGATATATTGTAAAGTTTTAATTAAGATATATAGAGTTTAGACTGACATATAAATAAAAATATGATTATTCCAGTAAACGGAACTAAATAAAATGTTTTCGGGAGTTTTTGCTGCAATACCATGAAAAAAAAAATGCGTGCATAAAAGTAGAGAACAGTGGAACAGATTTAATATCATTAAAATTCATGGGGTCGACTTGAACGTCAGTTATGTGACATTCGCATTCGTTGCGAATGCGAGACGAGGGTGGCCAATAAACCATAAAAGCCCGGCTGGTGCGCTAGCATTCGCTCCATGAAAAATCATGATATTTTCATTACATTTGTACAGTTTTACAAGCGTAGCCGGTGCTCACATGGTCATTCTGTCGTCGCATATTTTGGAGGGAAACAAAATTTAAGTAGGCATCTATTTGTTTGCTATCTTTTATTTTTGGGTTTTCAATAATATTATAGATGATGCTAAACATATTAGAGGAAATATTTAAGACTTACAATTAGATATTTATAAAAATTGCTTCTAAAATTATCACACTAATAATCATCCACCATCATCAAAGTTGTAAGTATAATTACCATTTTTTCTAGCATTGCAACGTTTGCATGCAACAATTAAACGAATCTTAGTAGCACGTAGATAATTAAACCGCGGTATAGCGGCGAACAAGGGTGGTCTTGTGGGTTTGGCGGCAGCCTACGGGAAAGTTATTAGCTCGTGCCGGATAAAATCGTGATTTCCAGCGTTAACCCATTCGCGCGACTGCAATCCGTGAATGTGGCAGCAAAGTTCTTGTAGGTAGTAATAAAGTAAGGTATAGAAGAGTGGTAGAAGAACGTGCCGGTCGGGTGGGGTGGTGAATGCGGGGACATTTTGCGGTAATATAGTTAGCGCTCCAGGTTTTCTTTTTCGTCGTTGCGGTAATGTCTCGAAGCGTCCCCGAAACGTCTGCGTCGTGACATCGCCTGATTGTGCACCCGCCGCCCCTCACGTCCACGACGGCAAAGATAAACGCGTCCTGCCGCCGCTCTTCCTAGCGGTATGGTATGGGAGGGAGGCGGCAGCTGCCCCTCAAACCATGCTTCCGTCCATACGGTACGCTCGTCGTCGACAATGTCTGATTTTTAAATAAAGTTAATGACGAGGCGGGCGAGGTGGAAAATTTGCTTTTGGCTATTTAAAAGTTTCCGCTAATCTTGCCAATGATATCTCTGGACGTTCCGGCTGAAATGCGGACTTTGGCAAAGTAATAAAAATGCGACGAGCGGGCGCGCCGAGCGCGGGAATTATCCTAAGTGATCGCCTGCGGCTCGGCTCGATCGTCCTAAATCTGCGACCGCGGTAGGGTTTTAAGGATGGTGCATTCCACCGAACGGGTTAATTTGAATTCGTGTTATCAATAATTGTAATTCCAAAGATATTAAAAGTTATCGGAGTTTATGTCTTCATCCTTAAGATAGCTATAAAGCAGACATTTTATATTTCAAAAGTGGTATGTTTCATTTCCTTGACTAAAGTTCCGGTCCTCGTCTGGGGGCATGGGTTCGAATCCCACTTCTGACATACATTTTTGCGTGATTGCATTAGGACCGGGAAAGAAAATTTTACAAGAAGAATAATAAAATGCCTTAATTAGTACATTTTGTAAAAAATGTCAAAAAAAGGGAATTTCGATGTTTCAAGGAAGCAACATCTCTCACAACGATATTGTGAGGGACATGTTTAAAATCTGTTTTTCATTTGAAGTACTTTATTTCATATTTGAAAACATCGTTCTCATTATGAAGGATTATATTCTTTGTTTATAATATGGAAAAAGAGAGTGGCCCATGAGGGGATCGAACCCGCGACCTTCGCGTTATTAGCACGACGCTCTAACCAACTGAGCTAATGGGCCAATAGCGTTAAAAGTTTAAGTAACAAACTTAAGTTAATACATTATTATCTAATTCTGACGTGTTCACAACGGGAGATAAGAAAAAAGTGTGTACTAACATGTATCCTAATCTATAAAATTCCTTTATTTGATACCTAAATTCTTATAACCTCGACAAGTATTAAAGGGATAGTTCTTTTTGCTATTATTCAGGTGAATCGGAAGTTTATAGTCAGATTATGTCAGGTTTCATTAAAGAAGTTTATTCTAACATAATTTATTGAATTAATAATTCAAATAAACAGCGTTTAAATATAAATCGAATAAGCAAAGAATTTGGCTGGATGGATGAACGGTTTATGTGCGAGTTAAGAATTTTACATTGGCATCGTGCTAGTCACGAGATCACTTGGAGGGACAAAGAAGGTCCTAGACAGGCGAAGAGGCTGCTAGATGTATCACACAATATAGCCCCGGAAATTATAAAGCTGAAAAAAACGATATTAGGCTACTTGTTAGCCTACTGACAGGTCATGCCGATGTCTTGTACCACCTAGCCAATATTGGCAAAGGCGACTACTTAAGTCGGAGGTGTAAACAACCGAGCACCTACTATGCACTTGTGCATCCCTAGCACCGGAAAGACTTTCTTTGCTATACAGCGAGCAGCTAAGTCTTGCTGAATTCAAATGAAAGTCGGTCAAAGTGATTCTAGCCTTTTCTAAGGTGATCTCCCTTATTGACCCATAGTATTGGTCCATGCACAATAGATCAAAGTTGGTCACAGTGCTAGTGGCGTTGACTGCCCAGGATTAATTTAAAAAAAAACGCATGTATTTTTATTTTAATGATCATGGCCTGCTATCAATAAGATTTGTATATGTTAAAAATATACAAATAATAGCGAATGATATTTGGTGTAAACAGCTATTAGTGCACTTGCACTCTAACAGGC
>WSZQ02097936.1:0-11618 GCA_019419845.2 Weissflogia rhopalogaster | reverse complement strand
TTCGAAAATCGCAACTTATTTACCGAACCCCTTCTTTCGTGAAAGTAAATGGTTTAAAATTATCTAATCATGATTTTCATTTATATTTTGGCGAATACATGCAAAAGTTCGGTTGTCGCTCATTATTTGCTGAACCGTTGCATCTATCGATCTTTCGATGTGCTCAATCGAATTTTCTCGGGAAAATAAGTCATATAAGCACATCTAAAGATGATTTTTTCTTATATTTTGGTAAATATTGCAAAAGTTCGGTTGTCGCACATTATTTTCTGAACTGTTGCAGCTATCGTTCTCTCGATGTACTTATACGACTTTCTTCGCGAAAATAATTCATTGAAGCACATCTAAACATGAGTTTCTCTTACATCTTTGCGAATACATGCAAAATGTTCAGATATCGCCCGTTATTTTCTGAACCGTTGCATCTATCGATCTTTCGATGTGCTTAATCGAATTTTCTCTGGAGAATAATTCATTTAAGTACATCTACACATGATTTTCTCTCACATTTTGGCGAATATATGCAAAAGTTCGGTTATCGCACGTTATTTTCTGAATCGGTGCAGCTATCGACCTGTAGGTGTGCTTAAACGATTTTCTTCGCGAAAATAATTCATTCAAGCACATGTAAGCATGATTTTCTCTTATATTTTGGCAAATACATGCAAAAGTTCGGTTATCGCGGGTTATTTTCCGAACTTTTCCTGCTATCGATCTCTCGATGTGCTTAAATGAATTTTCTAAGGTGAATAATTCATTTAAGCAAATCTACACAAGATTTTCTCTCAGATGTTGGCGAATATATGCAAAAGTTCGGTTGTCGCACGTTATTTTCTGAACCGGTGCAGCTATCCTTCTCTCTATGTGCTTAAACGTCTATTTTCGGGAAAATATGTCGTTTAAGCTCATATAAACATGATATACTCATGCGCTTATGCGAATACAGGCAAAACGTTCGAATATCGCCCGTTATTTTCTGAACCGTTACAGCTATCAACCTTTCGATGTGCTTATACGAATTTTTTTTCGAAAGTAAATCGTTTAAGCATATCTCAACCAAATTTTCTCTTACATTTTGGCAAGTACATGCAAAAGCTTCAAATATCGCCCCATATTTTGTGAAACGTTACACCTATCGATCTTTCGATGTACTCAAACGGCTTCTTTAGAGAAAATAAATCGTTTAAGTGCATCTAAACATGATTTTCCCTTATATTTAGGCGAAAACATGTGAAACGTTCGAATATCGCCCGTTAATCTCTGAACCGTTACAGCTATCGACCTTTCTATGTGCTTATACGAATTCTTTTGCGAAAATTATTCTTTTATGCATATCTCAACCTAATTTTCTCTTACATTTTGGCAAATCCACGCAAAAGTTCGGTTGTCGGACGTTATTTTCCGAACCTTTGAAGCTACTGGTCTCTAAATGTGCTTAAACGGCGTTTCTTGCGAAAGCAAGTTGTTTATGCCCATGCAATCAATATTTTCTCTTATATTTTGTCGAATACATGCAAAAGCTTCGGATATCGCCACTTATTTTGTGAAACGTTCCGTCTATTGATTTTTCGATGTGATTCAACGAATTCTTTCGCAAAAGTAAGTGGTTTAAATGTATCTAATCATGATTTTCACTTATATTTTGGCGAATACATTCAAAAGCTCGATTGTCGTGCGTTATTTTCTGAACTGTTGCAGCTATCGTTCTCTCGATGTACTTACACAACATGCTTCGCGAAAATAATTCATTGAAGCACATCTAAACATGATTTTCTCTTACATTTTTGCAAATACATGCAAAATGTTCAGATATCGCCCGTTATTTTCTGAACCGTTGCATCTATCGATCTTTCCATGTACTTAATCGAATTTTCTCGGGAAAATAAATCATATAAGCGCATCTAAATATGATTTTCTCTTATATTTTGGCATATATATGCAAATGTTCAGTTATCGTGTGATATTTTCCGAACTTTTGCAGCTATTGATCTCTCGATGTGCTTAAGCGAATTTTCTCAGGAGAATAATTCATTTAAGCACATCTACACATTGTTTTCTCTCAGATTTTGGCGAATATATGCAAAAGTTCGGTAGTCGCGCGTTATTTTCTGAATCGGTGCAACTATCCTTCTCTCTATGTGCTTAAACGTCTATGTTCGAGAAAATATGTCGTTCAAGCTCATATAAACATGATATTCTCATGCGCTTAGGTAAATACAGGCAAAAAGTTCGAATATCGCATGTAATTTTGTGAACCGTGGCATCTATCGATCTTTCGATGTACTCAAACGGTTTCTTTAGCGAAAATAATTCGTTTAAGAGCATCTAAACATGATTTTCCCTTATATTTAGGCGAAAACATATAAAACGTTCGAATATAGTCCATCATTTTCTGAACCGTTACAGCTATCGACCTTTCGATGTGCCTATACGAATTCTTTTGCGAAAATAAATCTTTTAAACATATCTCAAACTAATTTTCTCTTACATTTTGGCAAATCCACGCAAAAGTTCAGTTGTCGCGCTTTATTTTCTGAACTGTTGCAGCTATCGTTCTCTCGATGTGCTTACACGACGTTCATCGCGAAAATAATAGGTTGAAGCACATCTAAACATGATTTTCTCTTACATTTTTGCGAATACATGCAAAATGTTCAGATATCGCCTGTTATTTTCTGAACCGTGGCATCTATCGATCTTTCTATGTGCTTAAACGAATTTTCTGTCTTATATTTTGGCAAATACATGCAAAAGTTCGGTTATCGCGGGTTATTTTCCGAACTTTTGCAGCTATCAGTCTCTAGATGTGTAAACGATTCTTTTTGCGAAAATATGTTGTTTATGCGCATCTAATCATACTTTGCTTTTATATTTTGATGAATACATATAGCACGTTCGGATATCGCCCGTTATTTTCTGAATCGGTGCAGCTAACGGCCTCTATATGTACTTAAACGACTTTTTCGGGAAAATATATCATTTAAGCACATCTAAACATGATTTTCTCATATATTTTGGCAAATACATGCAAAAGTTCGGTTATCGCGGGTTATTTTCCGAACTTTTGCAGCTATCGATCTCTCGATGTGCTTAAACGAATTTTCTCAGGTGATTAAATTATTTAAGCACATCTAAACATGATTTTCTCCTATATTTTGGCAAATACCTGCTCGAGTTCAGTTATCGCGCGTTACTTAACGAACTTTTATAGCTATCGGTCTCTAGATAAGCTTAAACGATATTCTTTGCGAAAATAAGTTGTTTAAACGCACCTGTTTATGATTTTCTCTTATATTTTGGCAAATACATGCAAAAGTTCAGTTATCGCGGGTTCTTTTCTGAACTTGTGCAGCTATCGATCTTTCAATATGCTGAAATGACTATATTCTCAAAAATAAGTCGTTTATGGGCATTTGAACATGATTTTCACTTATATTTTGGCGAACATATGTAAAACGTTCGGATATCTCCCGTTAGTTTCTGAATCGGTGCAGCAATCGATCTGTAGGTATGCATAAACGAATTTTCTCGGTAGAATAAATCATATAAGCATAACTAAATATGATTTTCTCTAATATATTGGCAAAAAGATGCGCGCGTTCAGTCATCGCGCGTTATTTATCGAACCTTTGCATCTATCGATCTTTTAATATGCTGAATCGACTATATTCTCAAAAATAAGTCGTTTAAGGGCATTTGATCATGATTTTCATTTATATTTTGGCGAACATATGTAAAACGTTCGGATATAGTCCGTTATTTCCTGAATCGGTGCAGCTATCAATCTGTAGGTGTGTTTAAACGAATTTTCTCGGGAAAATAAATCATTCAAGCATAACTAAACATGATTTTCTCTTAGGTTTTGGCAAATACATGCAAAAGTTTAGTTGTCGCGAGTTTTTTTGAACCGTTCCGGCTATCAACCTCTCAATGTGTTTAAACGACTTTTTACGCGAAAATAAGTCGTTTAATGGCATCTAAACATTATTTTCCGTCATATTTTAGCGAATACCTGCAAAACGTTCGGATATCGCCCATTATTTTCTGAACCTTAGCATCTATCGATCTTTCGGTGTGCTTAATCGACATCCTTCGTGAAAGTAAGTCGTTTAAATGCACCTAAACATGATTTTCCCTTATATTTTGGCGAATACATGCAAAATGTTCGGATATCGCCCGTTATTTTCTGAATCAGTGCAGCTATCGACCTGTCGATGCGCATATATTTATAATCATCCGACAATAAGTCGTTTGAGCTCTTCTGAAAATGACTTTCTCTTATATTTTGGCAAATACATGCAAAAGTTCAGTTGTCGTGAGTTATTTTGTGAACCGTTACAGCTGTCAAACTCTAGATGTGTTTAAACGATTTTTTTCGCGAAAATAAATCGTTTAAGCACATCTAAACATGATTTTCTCTTATTTTTTGGCAAATAATATACCGTTGCGGCTATCGATCTCTCGATGTGCTTAAACAAATATTTTCGCGAAAACAAGTCGCTTAAGCACATCTAAATATGATTCTCTGTTACATTTATTTTCTTATATTTTGGCGAATACATGCTAAAATTCAGTTGTCACGCGTTATTTTCTGAATCGGTGCAGCTATCGATATCTCGATGAGCTTAAAAGACTTTCTTCGCGAATATAATTATATATATTTTTATATATAATATATATTTTGGCCAATGCCAAGGAGAAGTTCGAATATCGCCCGTTATCTTCTAAACCTATGCATCTATTGACCAGTCGATTCGCATACATGTATTTTCATCCGACACTAAGTCACTTAAGCACTTCTGAAATTAATTTTCTCATATTTTGGTGAATATATGCAAAAATTCGGTTGTCACGCGTTATTTTCTGAATCGGTGCAGCTATCGATATCTCGATGTGTTTAAATGAATTTCTTCGCGAAAATAAATCGTTTAAGCACATCTAAACATGATTTTTTCTTATATTTTGGCAAATAATATACGGTTGCGTCTATCGATCTCTCGATGTGCTTAAACTAATATTCTCGCGAAAACAAGTCGTTTAGGCATATCTAAATATGATTTTCTCGTGTCATTTGGTGAATACAAGTAAAAAGTACGAATATCGCATGTTATTTTCTGAATCGGTGCAGTTATCGACCTCTCGATGCGCTTAAACGAAATTTCTCCGCAGAATAAATCATTTAAGCATATGTAAATATGATTCTCTCTTATATTTTGGCGAATATATACAAAAGTTCGGATGTCGCGCGTTATTTTCTGAATCGGTGAAGCTATCGATGTCTCGATGTGCTTAAACGACTTTCTTCGCGATAATTATTCATTTAAGCGCATCTAAACATGATTTTCTCTTATATTTTGGCAAATACAAGCAAAAGTTCGGTTATCGCAGGATATTATCCGAACGTTAGCTGCTATTGGCCTCTAGATGCTCTTAAACGAGTTCTTTTGCGAAAATAAGTCATTTAGGAGCATATAAACATGATTTTCCCTTATATTATTGCGTATACATGTAAAACGTTCGAATAACGCCCGTTGTTTTCTAAACCGTTGCAGCTATCGACCTCTCGATGCGCTTTTCATACGATAATAATTCGTTTAAGCACTTCTGAAGTTAATTTTCTCTTATATTTTGGCGAATACATGCAAAAGTTCGGATATCGTCCGTTATATTATGAGCCTTTACATCTATCGATATTTCGATGTGCTCAAACGACCTTCTTCGCGAAGATAAGTCGTTTTAGCAGTGTAGTACATCTATCAACCTCTCGATGTGTTCAAACGACTTTTTTGCGAAAACAAATCGTATAAGCACATCTAACGATGATTTTCTCTTATATTTTGGCAAATAATAAATCGTTGCTGCTATTGATTTCTCGATGCGCTGAAACGACAATTTCATATGGCAATAAGTCCTTTGAGCTCTTCTGAAAATGATAGTTTCTTATATTTTGTTGAATACATGCAAAAATTCAGTTATAACGCATTATTTTCTGAATCGGTGCAGCTATCGCCGTCTCGATGTGCTTAAACGACTTTCTTCACAAAAATAATTCATTTAGGCACATCTATACATGATTTTCGCTTATATTTTGGCGAATACCTTGGCGAATTTCGGATATCGGCCGTTATTTTCAAAATATTTGCACCTATCGAACTATCGATTCGCATACATGTATTTTAGTCCAACAATAAGTCGCTTAAGCACTTCTGAAATTGATTTTCTCTCATATTTTGGTGAATATAAGCTATAGTTGGATTGTCGCGCGTTATGTTACGAACCTTTGCAGATATTGGTCTCTAGATGTGCTTAAACGACTTTTTTTAGGAAAATAAGTTGTTTTAGCGCACCTAATCATGATTTGCTCTTATATTTTATTGAATACATGTAAAACGTTTGGATATCGCACGTTATATTCTGATTTGGTGCAGCTATCGACCTCTCGATGTGCTTAAACAAATTTCTTCGCGAAAATAATTCATTTAAGCACATATAAACATGATTTTCTCTTATATTTTGGCAAATACATGCAAAAGTTCGGTTATCGTGGGTTATGTTCCGAACTTTTGCAGCTATTGGTCTCTAGTTGTGCTTAAATGACTCTTTTTGCAAAAATATGTTGCTTAGGCACATATATTCATGATTTACTCCAATATTTTGGTGAATAAATGCAACACGTTCGGATATCGCCTGTTATTTTCTGAATCAGTGCAGCTATCGATCTCTCGATGTGCTTAAACGTATTCTCGGGAAAATAAATCATTTAAGCACATCTAATCACGATTTACTCTTATATTTTGGTGAATACATGTAAAACGTTCGGATATCGCACGTTATATTCTGAATCGGTGCAGCTATCGATCTCTCGATGTGCTTAAACGATTTCTCTCGGGAGAATATATCATTTATGTATATCTAAACATGATTTTTTCTTATATTTTGGCAAATATATGCAAAAGTTCAGTTATCGCGCGTTATTTTCCGAACTTTTACAGCTATCGGTCTCTGAATTTGCTTAATCGACTCTTTTTGCGAAAATGTGTCGTTTAAGCGCATATAATCATGATTTTCTCTTATATTTTGGTGAATACATGCAACACGTTCGCATACTGCTCATTATTTTATAAACTGTTGCATCTATCGATCCTTCGGTGTGCTTAAACGGCTGTTTTTGCGAAAATAAGCAGTTTAAGATTATCTAAATTTCATTTTCCCTTATATTTTGGTGAATGTATGCAAAAATTTGGTTGCCACGCGTTATTTTCTGAATCGGTGCAGCTATCGATGTCTCGATGTGCTTAAACGATTTTCTTCGCGAATATAATTCATTTAGGCACATCTAAACATGATTTTCTCTTATATTTTGGCAAATATATGCAAAAAGTTCGGTTGTTGCGCGTTATTTTCTGAATCGGTGCAGCTATGGGAGTCTCTATGTGCTTGAACGTATTCCCTCGGGAAAATAAATCATTTAAGTATATCTTAACAAAACTTTCCCTTATATTTAGGTGAATATATGCTTTTCGGATGTCGCTCGTTATTTTCCGAACCATTGCAGCTATCGACCTCTCGATGTGGTTAAACAAATATTTTCACGAAAACAAATCGCTTAAGCACATCTAAGTATGCTTTTCTCGTGTACTTTGGTGAATATAAGCAAAAAATTTGAATATCGCATATTATGTTCTGAACCGTTGCGGCTATCGATCTCTCGATGCGCTTAAACCTCTATTTTCGCGAATATAAGTCATTTAAGCACATCTAAACATGATTTTCCCATATATTTTGGAGAGTACATTCAAAGTGTTCAGATAGCGCCCGTTATTTTCTAAACCTTTTTAGCTATAGATCTCTCGATGCGCATACATGTATTTTCATCTGACAATAACTCGTTTAAGCATTTCTGAAATTGATTCTCTCTCATATTTTGGCGAATACATGCAAAAGTTCGATTGTCGCGCGTTATTTTTTTTAAACATTGCAGCTACCGATCTCTCAATATACTGAAATGACATTTCATTCGACAGTAAGTCGTTTGAGCTCTTCTGAAAATGATTCTCTCTCATATTTTGGCGAATATATACAAAAGTTCGGTTGTCCCGCGTTACTTTCTGAATCGGAGCAGCTATCGATCTCTCTATGTGCTTGAACGTATTCCTTCCGGAAAATAAATAATTTAAGCATATCATAACATGACTTTCTCTTATATTTTGTCAAATACATGCAAAAGGTCGGTTATCGCGGGTTATATTCCGAAAATTTGCAGCAATTGGCCTCTAGATATGCTTAAATGACTCTTTTTGTAAAACTAAGTTGTTTAGGCACATTTATTCATGATTTACTATTATATTTTGGCGATTACATGCAAAAGTTCGATTGTCGCGCGTTATTTTTTTTAAACATTGCAGCTACCGATCACTCAATATACTGAAATGACATTTCATTCGACAGTAAGTTGTTTGAGCTCTTCTGAATATAATTTTCTCTTATATTTTGGCGAATAAATACAAAAGTTCAGTTGTCACGAGTTATTTTGTAAACTGTTACGGCTATCAACCTCTCAATGTGTTAACATGACTTTTTTCGTGAAGATAAGTCGTTTCAAGGCATCTAAACATGATTTGCCCTTATATTTTGGCGAATGCATGCAAAATGTTCGGATATCGCCTGTTATTTTCTGAATCGGTGCAGCTATCGATCTCTCTATGTGCTTAAAAGTATTCCCTCGGGAAAAGAAATCATTTAAGCACATCTAAACATGATTATCTCTTATATTTTGGCGAATACCAAGGAAAAGTTCGGATATCGCCCCTTATTTTCATAACTTTTGCAGCTATTGACCTGTCGATGCGTATATATGTATTTTCATCCGACAATATGTCGTTTAAGCCCTTTTGAAATTGATTTTTTCTCATATTTTGGCGAATATATGCAAAAGTTCGGTTGTCGCGCGTTGTTTTCTGAATCGGAGCAGCTATCGATCTCTCTATGTGCTTAAAAGTATTCCCTCGGGATAATAAATCATTTAAGCACATCTAAACATGATTTTTTCTTATATTTAGGCGAATACATGCAAAAGTTTGGATATCGCCCGATATATTGTGAGCCGTTACATCTATTGATCTTTCAATGTGCTTAAATGAATTTCTTCGCGAAAATATACCGTTTTTGCTATTCTAAACATGATTCTCCTTTATATTTTTGCGAATATATACCGTTCGAATGTCACCCGATATTTTCTCGATGCGCCTACATCACTTATCATATGATAATAAGTCGTTTATACATCTCTGAATATTATTTTCTCTTCTATTTTCTCTTATATTTACATGATTGCCGCGCGTTATTCTTTTAACGATTGCCGCTATCGATCTCTCGATGCGCTGAAATGACTATTCGTACCACAATAAGTCGTTTGAGCTCTTCTGAATATAATTTTCTCTTATATTTTGGCGAATAAATACAAAAGTTCAGTTGTCGCGAGTTATTATGTGAACCGTTTCGGTTATCAACCTTTGGATGTGTTTAAATGAATCTTTTCACGAAAATAAGTCGTTCAAAGGCATCTAAACATGATTTTCGCTTATATTTTGGCGAATACCTGGAAAACGTTTGGATATCGCCCGTTATTTTCTGAAACGTTGCATCTATCGATTTTTCGTTGTGCTTAATCGACATCCTTCGTGAAAATAAGTCGCTTAAATGCATCTAAACATAATTTTCTCTTATATTTTGGCAAATAATAGACCGTTGTGGCTATCGATCTCTCGATGTGCTTAAATAAATATTTTCGCGAAAACAAATTGCTTAAGCATATCTAAATATGATTTTCTCGTGTACTTTGATGAATATAAGCAAAAAATTCGAATATCGCATATTATGTTCAGAACCGTTGCGGCTATAGATCTCTCGATGCACTTAAACCTCTATTTTCGCGAATATATGTCATTTAAGCACATCTAAACATGATTTTCCCAGATATTTTGGAGAGTATATTCAAAACGTTCAGATAGCGCCCGTTATTTTCTAAACCTTAGCAGCTATAGACCTATCGATGCCCATACATGTATTTTCATCCGACAATAAGTCGTTTATGCCCTTTTGAAATTGATTTTCTCTCATATTTTGGGGAATATATGCAAAAGTTCGGTTGTAGCGCGTTATTTTCTGAATCGGAGCAGCTATCGAACTCACTTTGTGCTTGAACGTATTCCCTCGGGAAAATAAATAATTTAAGCATATCTTAACTTTATATTCTCTTATATTTTGGCAAGTACATGCAAAAGTGCGGTTATCGCTGGTTATATTCCGACAATTTGCAGCTATTTGTCTCTAGATATGCTTAAACGACTCTTTTTGCAAAAATAAGTTGTTTAGGCACATCTATTCATGACTTACTCTTATATTTTGGTGAATATATGCAATACGTTCGGATATCGCTCATTATTTTCTGAATCGGTGCAGTTATCGATCTCTCGATGTGCTAAAAGGAATTTTCTCGGAAGAATATATCATTTATGTATATCTAAACATGATTTTCTCTTATATTTTGGCAAATATATGCAAAAAGTTCGGTTGATGCGCGTTATTTTCTGAATCGGTACAGCTATCGAAGTCTCTATATGCTTGAACATATTCCCTCGGGAAAATAAATCATTTTAGCATATCTTAACATGAACTTCTCTTATATTTTGGCAAATACCTGCAAAAGTTCGATTGTCGCGCGTTATTTTACTTAAACATTGCATCTACGGATTTCTCAATATACTGAAACGACTCTTCATACGACAGTAAGTCGTACGAGCTCTTCTGAAAATATTTTGTCCTATATTTTGGCGAATACATGCAAAAGTTCAGTTGTCGCGAGTTATTTTGTGAATCGGTGCTGCTATCGAACTCTCGATGCGCCTGCATGACTTATCATACGATAATAAGTTGTTTATGTATCGCTGAAAATTATTTTCTCTTATATTTTGGTGATTACATACAAAAGTTCAGTTGTCGCGAGTTATTTTGTCAACCATTAGGGCTATCAACCTTTCAATGTGTTTAACCGAATCTTTTCGCGAAAATAAGTCGTTCAAAGGCATCTAAACATGATTTTCGCTTATATTTTGGCGACTACCTGGAAATCGTTTGGATATCGCCCGTTATTTTCTGAACCGTTGCATCTATCGATCTTTCTTTGTGCTTAATCGACATCCTTCGTGAAAATAAGTCGTTTAAATGCATCTAAACATGATTTTCCCTTATATTTTGTCGAATGCATGCAAAAATTCGGTTGTCACGTATTATTTTCTGAATCGGTGCAGCTATCGATCTCTCTAAGTGCTTAAACATATGCCCTCGGGAAAATAAATCATATAAGCACATCTAAACATGATTTTCTCTTATATTTTGGCGAATACTATGGAAAAGTTCGGATATCGCCCGTTATTTTCAAAACTTTTGGAGATATCGACCTGTCGATGCGAATATATGTATTTTTATCCGACAATAAGTCGTTTAAGCCCTTTTGAAATTGATTTTCTCTCATATTTTGGGGAATATATGCAAAAGTTCGGTTGTCGCGCGTTATTTTCTGAATCGGAGCAGCTATCGATCTCACTATGTGCTTGAAC
>WSZQ02097925.1:0-11622 GCA_019419845.2 Weissflogia rhopalogaster | reverse complement strand
TACAGAAAATCGACCGCCACAGACTGTGTAATCCCATTCAACTCCTTCCACCCCATGTCCACTAAGCTATCTGCATTCAATGCTTTGATTCATCGGCTCATCTCGGTACCTCAAACAAAAGCCAATTATGACTCAGAATTTAACAATATTTTACATATCGCGAACAGTAAAGGCTACCGAGACAAGTGGATATATCAAATTTTGCAGAGACAAAACACAAAACTAACCCAAAACTTATTCTTTCCCGTAAATAGAAAACCTTTCAATACCTCCCAATACATAAAAATCCCCCATTTAGGCAAAATCACGAACAGTATCACAAACTACCTCAAGAAACTTCAACTAAAAACTGCTATTTACAACCCCAACACACTCAAAACTCTAACCAAATAAACAAAAATTTTAATCAAATTTGAGACGGACAATGGGGATACTCCCCTTGCTACTGTGATGCTCATCGAATATTTAAAGCGTATTTGTCGCCAAATCATTTTTTGAGTTTTGTACACGATTGAGGCAGTTCTACTGAACCGATTTATCTGATTGATAGCTCAAGTTATAGATAATTATATTCTCTAAAATATGACGCCTATTGCTTTTGCAGAAAAAATATATATTTACATGTTTTTCAAATTTTAAGTCTAATATAATTATAACTTTTTGTAGAAATTGTTCGACGACATAGTTTAGCAAATTTCATAAATTTGTAACTGACGCTTTGGTTTTTCGCTTTTAATGAGAATTAAGGTCGCTAGATAATACGCAGCTGGAGAACTCAAAAAAACGAGGATTAAAAATATTATAATATTTTTATGGATTATGTATTAAATTGTTTTCCATGATTCTAAGAGTTAGAAGAAAAAATCGGGAGTCCTGTATATTTTTGACCTGGTAATTTCTATCTTTACACCGGCAAATTACGGCTTCAAAATTACGTTTGTAATAACCTAATAAATTACAGAAGTCATACTACGTCTGATATACAATAAATAAACATCGTCATATCATGATATAGATCTTAATAATATTTAGTTCCAATCAACACATTTTGATTTGCTGCCTGCAGATTCTGTGTACCGTTCTCTAGAAACATATTGCAATAAGCGATAGTATTCAATCCGATCCATGATTATAGGCAGCGATTTCGTATTTTATTATATAAAAAACCCTATATATCCTGAAAATGACTGGAACAAAACAAAGAAAATGCCCTTCAATTTTTTTAAAAAGAAATTCCATTTCAGTGACATCTATTCGGCATTAATCACAATTTCAATTAAACAAAGCGTCGATTTTCCTTTAAAATAACGCATTTCCACAATCTTAATACCCATTGCCACTGCCGCCTTCCGATTATCCCGACGCAAAATTTATAATATCCCGTTACTTTGCCGGTTCAAAAATATGAAATCGAATAATCGCCCCCCGTTCGGTGAATGGAAGAAATAATGGAACGTTTACGCGTTCGAACATGAAATAAAAATCATTAAAGGGTTTTCATCGAGCTGGAGGCGGTTTTTTGGCGTGCGACGGGGCCGACCGGTTTGGGCGTGAAGAAGAAGGACGGGCGAATCGATAGTCATAGATTGATAAAGGGATAGATGGGAAAGTTAATGAGCTATGAACCGCGTGAACAGAAGGGAGCGAATGGTGCAGAAACGCACAGCGTGTACGCCGCCACCGCCGACGTTCAACCACCATCGGCGTCGGCGTTGTATGGCAGCTGCAAGAGGGTGGTGGGCATGGCAGGTTGGCAGTCGTGGTCGCCATGAAGCCAATGGAGAGGGGCAACCCCCCTCGTTGAAGAATGCAGTGTGTGCAGAGTGCACCACTGCAACATTCTCTGACATGACAGGCGTTTCTTGTTGATGGATATGTACCTAGTCTTTAGTGTTGCTATTAGCAAAAACAAGACAAAGTAACTACATATTTTCGACGAACAACTTGTCAAAATGTGATTTTGGAATATGTACAGCTTGATTATCAATGAATGTATGCATATTTGTGTTTTTAATTTGAAACCTGAGTTTCTTGGATTTGTCTGAAGAAAATATAAATAAAGGAGCTATCTTTGGCACAATTTATTTCTAGTCATTTTTCCGAACTGTAAGCGGATATTGTGGCTCAATTTTCATGACTTATGATTTCGATTCTAAGAAATTAATTGAAAATCTATTCCTAGAGTTAATGGAAAATTTCATTCTTGATCGATTAGACTATGACTTTTATTCATAGGAAGTTAGAAAATATAAATAAAAGTAATATTTAAGACAAGGTATTTCAGGTCAGTTTTTCTATTGTTATTTGTGCCTTGTAACTCAACTGTTGTGACATACAATTTCGCTTCTAATTAATTAACTGAAAAACTCTTCTAGAATTTGTGGCATATTTCATTCTGCAACGTTAGGAGCATGATTTGTATACATAGAAGCTAGCAATTATAAATTGAAGAACAGAATTTAGGACAAGTCATTATTTCTACAGTGAAAATGTCCAAGAAACTAAACAGTCTTGACTTATAATGCCACTTTTAATTAATTGAGAAGCTATTATTTAAGTTTGTGGCAAATTTCATCCTGCATCGATTAGTGTATGTTTTCTATATAGAGGAAGTTTGCAAATATACTTAGAAGAGTTAGAACAAGTCATTTGAAGTTATTGTTCTAACAGAAACTTCCATGACTTTTATCGAATCCTATAAGTAATTAACTAAATAACTATTCTTAGGGTTTGTAAACATTTTCATTCTGAAATATAAATACAAGTTGGGTAATCTTTGGGACAGGTCATTTCAATTCATTGAAAAATCAACTCAACTTTTATGACTTATAATGTCACTTAATCGAGTAATTAATCGAATAACTATTACTTGAATTTGTGGCAAATTTTATTCTGCATCGAGTAATTTATATATACTTTGGATATTAGCAAATATAATTATATTTAAGCAAAGATTTGTGTAAATTGCTGAAATAACCTATTATAATTTTTTTTATTTATTCAACATCCTTTTTTCTACCACATAGTAGTGTAAGGGAATAGTAAATTTCACTTGGCCCAATTCGGTCTCGCTACTGATGGTACTTGCTCTGAACTATTTTGTGCATATGGGTTTTTTCCGGAGACCGTTGCAAGCGAATCGCCCAACTGTCGTTCGCGTTTTTACCGCGAAATCAGGAGTTCGCGGACGGCGCCGCAGCCGCTTGTTGAGTTGGGAGTCACCCATCCAACGCCTGGCTATGTCCGACGTTGCTTAACTGCAGTGATCTAACGAGCATCGAGCACCACAACGCGGCAAGCCGCCTGTATTACAATATATGTAAAATGCAAGATAGGATAGAAAAAATCATTAAGTTTTACAGGAAGAAATATATCTATAAACAAAATATATTTTTTATTATCCTAACTTTTGTACGCAAAGAAAAACTATGTTTTGTTATTTATACAGTCTGTCACATGTACGGTTAGAATGTACAAAGTCAATTTATCACAAGCGCGGGTAAAAGAAGGCTTTTTGTTGTACACTTCTTTTTCATCTCGCACAAGCCTTCGAGAACGCTTAATATTTCCATTAGACTTTGCGCGGTTTTTGCCATCCACGCGAGAAATATGTTGTTGTGTGCGACTCCCCGACACGTCGTAAATCGTAAAAAATCGACGTTGGAATTGATGATCCGCACGTATAACCCGCCGAACATACGTCACGACGACGACTCGCCTTCGCCTCTGACGCCGCTGCCGCCACGCCAAAAATCCGCAAGGATTATAAATTCGCGCGCGTGAAAATATTTTGTCAAGACGTCAAATGCATTCGTAAACACACATCTTCACACCCGGGACACGCCAATACCGGAAATTCCCATTCGTAAAATCTCAATCCTCCGGTCTCGACGGGGGTGGAGAGGACGAAGTAAAAAAAACGTGAACGAACAAGGATTATTTATTTCCACGTCTTTGGTTTCTTTTGTTCTTTTCCCCGGCTTGTTTTTTGCTTAATCGATCTCGAGCCTTTTTTTCTTCGTCGTTTTCGTGATGCTTGGCGCTTGGTGCAGGAAGGAAGTCGTCGGGCTCGCCGATGCAATTACAACCCACATGCCCGTGACTTTATCAAGCATCCAGGATCACTGGTCGTTTCATCACCGGCCGGGCGTGTGCGGGGGGTGGAGAGAGTGAGCGCCCACAGGCACCCCGAAGACGGATTATCTTTAATTATCAAAGACATCCTTTCACATTCTGGAGCGCGCCGCCACATTTCACCCCCTACGGCACGTTGTCAAGCGTGTGTGTTTTTGTGTCGTCGTCGTCGTCGTCGTTGGCGGCGTCGTTGGCGGAGGATACAGTAGGAGGTAGTTAGGAGGTGGAGGAGGAATAAGCTTCCGATCGTGCAAATGGCGGACGGAAGTCCCGCATCGCGAACGTCTGCCTCTCCGGATGATTGTTACACGTTCATTGCCGTTTTTCACGACGATTGGGAGAGAACGTTGAATGTTCGTCACTTCGAATGACTGCAGGTCTTTAACGGCCAGCGCGCAAACAGCGGATAGTTAACCGTCGCCCAATGTGCCTCGCACCACTATATATACCCCTCGAACATTCGCCAAAACCACCCTTGCGCAAAGTGGAGGCGTCGCGGCAAACGCTGATAGCATCGGCAGCGGATTGAGCGTTTTCGACGTGAAAGGAAATCATGAAATCAGATTAGCTTGGATTCGTTCGCGCCGGCTAACGATACAAACACAATAGTTTTACTCGTGTCGTGGTGTCTCACCCCAAACCCCTCTTAAACCCCTTCAAAGCGCCACCAGTCTGCCTGCCTCCCCGCTGGAGAGGTCAAACTGTTCTCTTGACTTTCTCGCAGGATGAACCAGGTTTCATTTACTCTAGGTCTAGTGGTATGAGTACCTTAATGCGTTCGGATTTTTTTCTCGCCAAACCCTGCTGAACCACCTCCACCACCGCAAACCCTGCTGTTCGCCGACGCGTGCACACATATCAGGGTGATGTTAGCGAAATGAACGCCACCCCTCACTCTCATCCTTACACATACACCTACTTACATACACATATAGGCATATATACATACACATATATACACAAACTCTTGTTTGGCGTGAGGAGAAAGGTTGCAGGACAATGCATTAAATATTTTGCTTGCTCAGCAAAGCGCACTTTGGCCTTTTTCATCGCGAATACGCACGCAAAAAAAACACGAGAAGAAATCATGCTCTAAGCCTATCTACATCGAAAAACATACTGAGTGCTACCCACACAAAATTCAACATTTTTCATCGAAATAAATTAATAACTCATCATCAATAGCAATATAGTCCCAAAAACACCATACCTATTTTCATCGAAAAACAAAGTGCATCCAACTCAATTTTACATTCCTTTCTTTGTTGAAATAAATTAACAACTCATCAGCTCTAGAAAAATTGCCCCAAATATAAGGAAAAATAATGCTCTATCCCTAATTTCATTGAAAAACATACACAGTGACCCCAACGCATGATTAAATTATGACAATTATGACTTGATTAAATTATTGACATTAATTATGACAAGCCATCAAGGCCTGCGACTTGCATAGCAAATCGAATTCATGGAGGAAACAATTCCAGAAATAAATTGCTATATTCACTTAATCCAGTGTGTCCAAAAAGTTAAATTTATACCTTTACCCAAACGTTATAAAATTATACGAAACGTATAGATTTGATGAAATCTCAATTTGCATACAGTGGGTTCAGAATATTTAAAGATATAAATTTTCAATAATTTTTGGGCCATTTTATGCATAACGATTCAATGAATACGTCATAAAATATTATACTTCATGAAATTATAAGTTGATATATTTATATATTATGTCTGGAAATTAAGATAATTTAGGCCATGATCAGTCTGTACCAAATCTTTGAAAATGTTAAGATCCGGTGATAACCAATTTTATATACAGATCGTTGAGTATAGGCAAATTAACAAATCGATATTAACATTGTATAAAACTAGATTTTTAACGCAATAAATTCATAACTCATCATCAGGCTTAAAGAAACACGCGGATAAATTGTGCTCAAATTGTAAGCCAATTTTTATTCAAAAATATTCGAAGTGTCCCCAACGTAAAATTGAACTGTTTTGTCGAAATTAATTAATAACTCATTATCAATATCCAAAAAGATACAAGGAAAACATACAAAGTGCTCCCAATGCATATTTGAACATTAATTTTTAGCTGAAATAAATTAATAACTCATCATCAATAACAAAATAGCCCCTATTGAATGTCGCCATTCTATTCCCTTCCAACATTTCCAGCTTTTAGCACGTTTTCCCCGCACACGGCGCGCCGTGGAAAAAATCCGCGTTAGATATACGTTTAGATTAAGATCAGAAAATGGGGTGCAATTTCATCCGGCCCCACCGCCGCCCCCCAATTTCCCTCCACGCCATTGTGCCCGTGAATGTACTGTAGCGATTTCCGCTTTATTTTTCCGTATTTTCTCCTCGTGGCCTAGCGATGGCGGAGGGGTAGCGCGAGAGAGCAAGTTTCTTTTTTCCGTCCAGGCTTCGGGAGCGAAAATTAATGGTTGTGCGAATTCAATGAGCCGACGCACACCTCGCCTTAAGGGGGTAGTTTCACAACCGTTCATTATGGCAAATTAATTTTTAATCGAAATTTCCACGTATTTTTATAATGCTATGTAATTTGCGCACAAGTGTGTGCTGGCTAAAATTGAGTACTGCCACGCGAACGCAACGCCCCGCACTTTTCGGAGCCAAAAATCAGAAACGCCTATAGAGGAAAGAGGAAAAAAACCGTGGAAGACGCATGGAATTTTCCAATAATAAATCCGGCCATATCGGTTGGACTGGTACAACGCAAATTTGGTGGGAAAGCAGAATTTCGTGCGCGTTTTTTCCCTCTCGTCTTTGAAGTTTGCAGTCGTGACAGTCATTAATTATGACGAGACATCAACGTCTGCGACCTGCATAGCAAATCGAGTTCATGAGGGAAAAACTCCCGGAAATAAGGTGCGACATACAGTGCATACAGTGTGTCCACAAAGTAAAATTTAAACCATGGCTGAAAAGTTTTGAAATTTTCCGAAACGTAAAGATTTGATGAAACCTCACTTTGCATATAGTGTGTCCCAAATATTTAAGAACTCGAATGATTGTAAATAGAGATAATTCATTAATGATCTAAGTGCTACAGAGGTACGTTTCATGTTTTCATGAAGCGTAAGAAATATATCCGATACAATTCAATATTCACTGTGTCCGAAAAAAAATTAAAAATTTCAAGACTAGCTCAATCTTAAAAAAAATCCGGAAACGTAGAGATCCGGTGAAATCCCATTTTATATACACTGCGTTCTGAATAAGTAAATAGGTAACTTACATCGTGTAACCAGGTGAGGCGATGCCAATGCGGGTTGGCCTTGATGTGACACTCGAAGTACACGTCGTCACCCTCCTTGATGTCGTCCGGATTGAGCGTGCTGCCCAGACGTAGTGAGACGATGGGCGGATCTGCAACAATGGCACCGATGGTGTGAGAACAACAATGACGCTGCCGTGTCGAGGTGATGCGCATTGTGGCGGCATCGTTGGCGGTGCAAAAACGAAGCGTATAAATCATCGATAGACTATTCATGCGCATCTCTACACATCCACGCACGCGGAACAAGAAAGACGCCTTCCACCAAAACACCCACACCGACATAAACAACCCGCCGCGGTAACCATCTGCCAAAGTACAGCCAAGCAGCGTACTGCCACCGCCGCCTCCACCCTACCGTTGTCGCCAGCATCATCGCCCGGCGATTGTTTGCCAGATTTGTTGACGCACTGTTGTTCGTTTGTTTACTTGTTGTTTGTTTGGCGAATAGCAGGCAGTAGGCGAGCGCGCGCTCAAAAGGAAAACTGACGCGTGAAGACAATGCAGCAGCAGCGGGGGTGGCAGGGTCACCTCCACACCATCGCCACACCGCGCCTTGCTTTCTGTCGTCGCTCGTCACCATTGTGCACGTGTCCCAGACAAAGAATGAGCGTCTTGGATGGGTGCGGGCGCACGTGGCATGGGGTGGCACAGTTCTTGATTAGTTTCAAAGTCGTAGACTTTATCGACACGTGTCTGCTGTCGATGATTATACGCAGACGAGAATTTTAATTCACCTCAATTAAAAATTATGACACTTTTTCTCTCTTATTTTGAGCAGCCTTCACATCTACATTTGATAAAACATCATTTTTTAGAGTTTTCTTCGGATAATTAAAACCAATATACAGTGTATTCTAACCTGAAGCCTACATTGAGAAGTAGAAGAAATTTTAATACGCATTTTCAGGAAATTGTTTTTCTTTGTATTCATAGACTGCAAACAGTGCTTTAAATTTAGCCCTGACTCAAACGTTGTAAGATTTGATGAAATCTTAGTTTGTCTATTGTGTTAGCCAAATATTTGAAAACATGATATTTCCGCAATTGTGGCAATATATCATCTACAATATTGTACTTCATTAAAATGCTTATATTATATTTCTTATATATTATGATGTATTTATGCAGTGTGCCAGAAAATATGCAAATTTGAAGTTTTGTTCGTTTTTTATATATTTATCGGAAACGTGAAGATCTGGTGAAAATTCATTTTACATGCAATGTGTTCAGAGTTGGGAAGTAGATATGATATAAAATCTTATGTAACGTAAAGGTTTGACGAAATCTCATTTTGTGAACAGTGTGTTCAGAAATTTTTTAAACACAATATATTGTTAATATTATTGTTTGATATTCAAGTGAATATTTAAAAAGAGTTAGTAATTATGAATGTAAATATTAAACGCGCAACAATACAGTGTGACAGCAATGAAGGACATCAACACGTGTCTGCTGTCGATGATTGCACGTCGAGTTTCAATTCACTTCAATTTAAAAAAAGCAACACTTTTCCTTTGTATTTGTCTCATTTCGCAGCAAACTTTTCCATTTTTTGCTGCCTTCTGAGGAGGTAATTGATAAAGAAATGAAAATTGCCGCCCGCTGGCGACACAATTAAAAACCAATTAGCGTTCTGTGCATTCAAATGAAATATTTTTCAGTCGCCTGGGGGGAAATTGCGAAAGAACGCGCGCTGCCGGCGGCAAATGGCGCGTGAATTAAGCGCAGAAAAGCATATCCCAAAGATGGAAATTGTTCGTTTGTTTCCCGGATCAGAAATACACGTCAGTTGAAAAGAACAAAAAAAAAACATACTCCCAGTCCGAACACACTCCCATACACCGTAAAGTACAGTAAAGCAAAGAGAGAAAAGGACTCTGAACAAACGATGCTTATTTTCATTCAGATCGTTGTCGTTTGCCTGACATCCGGATTGCAGTCCTTGTTTGTTTTGCTGCTGATGTTTGCACGGCGCGTGCATTTGCATCGCAAGACGTTTTGCAAACTCGGCCAGGATGCAAGACAGGATAAGCAGGCAATTGACATACGTATTGATAGAGAAAAAAAGGGGGCGGATGGGCTCGGTGCGTAGAGGCGGAAAACTTCGGGCGAAGCGAGATATACTCACAGACGACGTTGATCTTCCACGACGTCTCCAGGAACAGGCCGGTGACGTTCGGATTTTCCGCACGGCACGTTATGGACTTGCCGTCGTCCTCCGTCGTCGGCACGAAGCTCAGCTCGCTGATCGTCGCATTCTCGCGCGTTTCCTCCTGCAACACAGCAGCAGAAAAGCAAAACGCTTGTGTTAGGACGCGTTGGCATCACTAAAAGAGGAAGGATGAAGGGTGAACAGATAATTATTCCAACACATGTCACGTCACACGGTAACATGTTCTTACGTATACAGACGAATATAAACACAACTTTTCTGAACGAAAGAAAAACAGAAATAGAAAACAGTCATAAAGAATAATTCGAGAGAATATATTTCGAGTGCACAATGTTTCAGTAAATTGGCCATTGTTGGTTATAAAGAGAAAAAATACTTCTCCGTTAACAAGTAGATATTTTCTAGATTAACTGGGAAATTCCATGATTCCATGTTGTAATTTTTCATGAGTTGTAAGGGAAACTCTTTGGAATATCAGTTCGGGTATATTTAGCAAAAATTATACGATTTCATGAATATTTTAAATTTTTAATTAATAAAATACTTTTGATATCACTATGTTAATGATTCAGAGAGTCATGAAAAATTGAAAACATTCCTAAAATAGATAATATAATCAAGTTTTTTTTTCATTACAGCCGGTTTGAAAATATCGGTAAAGGAGTAATTGATGGTTTTTGAATAATAGATTCGACTGATAAATGCATTTCAACACTAAATTCAAGGAAAATATAGTCTATTTTTCTCCGAACATCGAAATATATTCCAGATTTAAATAAAATACATTTAAATCTCATTTTAATTCGGGAATACAAATTAAAAAAAAGAAATTATATTTTGTTGTTATTCTATGATACTTTCCAAATTTCAATAAAGTTTTAACAGAAAAATTGACATCTTCATCATTTTTGTTCGTTTTGATTTAAGAAAATATAACTTCAAAATCATTTATTTTCATACTTTATATTAATTATGAATGTATAATACTATACTTTTATAAGAAACACGTTTAAGTTGTATTTTAATTATAAACATGGAAAGAATATCTAAGAATTCAAAGAAATACTGTTTACATTCCTTTAAAATGGAACAATTTCCCAGGTTAAACAGAAATTAGTTCCAAATATTCTAAATTTAAGGAAAATATGGGAAATTGCTTATAAGAGTGAAAGTTATTTTCAAGTTCGGATTAAATTTCACGAATATTGAACTAACGATAGGAATCTTCCTTCTTGAACAAGATATCAGTGTTATTCAAACATATTGAAAGAGAAGAAACAAGAAACTATAAAAAGTAATTGATAGCTTTTGCTCAATAGATTCGTATGATACATTTATCATTATTATTTTCAAAAACAAGTTCCAGGGAACTTAATTTTCCTACAAATATCGATGAATATTCCAGATTCAAATATAGTTTGTTTAAATTTCAGTTTAGAACCTACTATAATTAGTTTTAAACGATTTTTTATTATGAATAAACGTTTCAATACGATGAAAATCGAAATAATATATTTTCCCCAAGTAAAGGTTTAAAACTATTTGTTTTTTCGGCGTTTATTATCAAAGGTTACGTGCTAAAAGTTTTGCTATCATTTATTTCTACTTATATAATCATACGTTTTGCTGGTTGCCCTCTCTCCTCTTCAGGTGGGTGAATATAAATATTTGGGCACAGTATTAAGTAGTAATGGGAAAGAAGAAGCAAACACAAATCATAGGATAGCGCAAACAAGGAAAGCTTACTATGCCTTGACCAAAATTATAATTAATAAATAAGAAATGAACCAGAAAACCAAGATATAAGAAAGCGGGCGGAAATAGAGGGGATTGAGAAACATATTGAAAGTAAGCAACTGCAATGGTGGGGAGACATGATGAGAATGTATAGAGAGCAACAATCGAAGAAAGTATGGCAGGCAAGAATGGGAGGTAAAAAGAGAAGAGGAAGGCCAAGGATGACTTGGGATAGAAAAATTGCAGAAATATTGAAAAGAAG
>WSZQ02097913.1:32383-54781 GCA_019419845.2 Weissflogia rhopalogaster | reverse complement strand
AGAAGGGCTATAGAGCTATGGGGCAGAACAATAGACCCAGGAGGTCGCAGTTCAAGGAGCAACCCAAAGGCCCCCCAACTAACTATAGAACTATAACTATGATTTAATGAGTGCGTGGCTAACTGACAACGCATAAATATTGTATTGCAAAATTCCCGGGTTCAATTCCCTTCGTCGGTATAATCTCCACAATTTTCTGAATCCTGATTAAGTATGAGAGTTAGACACTAGGCCTGAAACCTATCTCCAAAAAAAACACATGCAAAAATCCGAACGACTGAATCAGTCCTGGTGAAAATTAACGGCTCTATGATCCAAGAAGGAATGATAAGAACCATAATGATTATTTATGAGATGCCTATCGATGAAATATCAAGAAATAAACCATTTTTGTGAAAGTTTAAGTACAAACCGTTTCATCTCAACATAACAATTTAATATCTTTAGAATCAAATATTCCATGTAAATTCAATAAAAATACAATAAAGGCGATAAAATTATATTTCAGGAAAACCCATGTTTATAAAAGTTAATATACATAATATTTTTAACAGCAAGATGCAGTTGGATGGCCAAGTGACCTAACTTGAGTATTTTCATTATTTAGGACACGAATATAGTCACACAGCACAGATTTGTGAATTCTATCTAGTATCGCTGTCGGTGACTACTGACATGCGTTTGGTGTATCGGTTTCAGTTGACACAAATATAGCACATCAATACAATTCTCTCGCATACATCTAGCTCACTAACAGTTGTGTTTAACAAAAAGTGTAAAGTAAAGTATGTATTATCAGAGATCAACAACGCAAAAAAATCGAGACTGAACACCAGGATATATATCCCAAAGAATCAGAACTTACATGTAAAATTGAAGCTATGTCGCAAACCAATGCGCGCTATAAACGGTTTTTAGATAAACAGAAATCCGAAAAAACCCATAATAATCCCAAATCAACACAAGGAAATCTGCTTACAACTTCTGTAAAACCAAACTCAATTTCCGATATCACTCACTACATCTCTGTCAACCATCTGCACCTGGTACAACTCACAACATCGCCAAGCTTATTACCCAAACGAAACACACACCACAACAAATATAAAACGCTCAGAATTCAGTTCTGAAATATATGGGAAAAGCCTCAAACTAACAACTGCGATATTCTTATACAAATTCCTACAGGTTTAATCCTGAAAACTAATAATGAAGGCACTGTTGTGTCTTAGGGGAAACTGGTGGCTGATGGATTGTTCACTACATTTAGGGAAGACATTCCGTCAATATTAACCCAGCACGCAAGAAATCCAGCTTTTCCGTCATACTCAGCAATTACAACCATTGTAGAAGAAGAAATTACGGATGAATTTATAGCACAAACAACTGTAAACATAGGCCTAAACTTCAGATTCTGCAAAATAATAATGTCAAGAACAACAGACAAAAACAGGAACCTTATAAGATTAATTTCTGCTGATATAGAAATCTATAGTTATAGAGTCGTCGTATTCAGCCCTCCCAATCATATTTCTTAATCATGTGCAAATGCTTTTCCTTTGAACACACCACCATTAATTGAGGTTCTCCAAAATAAAATACGCGAAATTCCAAAATAACCACGATACATTCACCTCTCACGACCTCTCCCTCCTAAAATTGGAATACCCAATGTTACTATCAAGAGCAACAATAAATCTACTGAAGTATTGACATAGAAAGTGAAAGCAAGTAGAATTCACAAACCTCTCTATCCCCACATTTATATCCTGGCCGAATATACACGCGAAATTAATAATAACGTTACTGACCGAGTTGAACTTCTTCAAAAGCTCTGTAAGCGCTTTATCACTGACTTAATAATAGATACCCGAGCAGTATTTTTCATAACAGAATGTACAACCTTATGTTCGATCTCCTGAATCCTTCTGCTCTATCGGGTTCTAAGCCTAAAGATAACATCCAAGAACTCTCAGCAAACTTTAGTCAGTATCAATAGCCTCACCTTTATATTCTGCACATTCTCTCCAAGATCATTTCCTTAATGTAAATTAGCAATTATGTTTAATTTTAATTATAGCTTTATGTTCGTTTAATTTTTTTGTTCTAATTTGTAATTTGAATTTTTTACTTTATATAATTATGAAATTTATTTGTTTTACTATTATTAAGTATTAAAGTGATTAGTAATAAGCAGAAAAAAATTTAAAAAAATATTTTAGATCAAATTTCTATGATTGTATTATCGTTACTTTTTCTTTTTCCAGCGGATTAGGTAATAACCTTATTTAAAAAGCAAAATATTTAGTAAAGTAGTACATTAAATATTCTACCTATTGCCGTTTATAAAATTGATGTTCATGCCGGTATATTAGAATTAGATATTCTCAAACTTACCAGTTCACTCATTTCTTACTCAACTCTAAAACATTATTACTTCGTATCAATTGATTTCGTATTTTAACTCATGCGTTTATAATTTAAGTGCTTAACATGGAAACCACCTTCGACGAGTCGTAAGTGGCTTCCTAAATGATCAGCCATAAAATTACCTGATGATGGCCGGACGCAGCGACGCAGTAGGGTTCTCTTCAATAATTTTTTTACGTTTTTCACTCTTTTTTCTTTGGCTTGCTTTTCTCAACCATTACTGAAGTCGTGATTCATTTTATTATCGACAGGGTTGCGCCATGCCACGATGCCGCGCGGCGTCTTCGTTTTTGTCTTTTTAGCCAGACTCATAAAGACCGAAATGAATTATTATCCACCTACTTTTTCCTCGCGCAGGTAGTATCTTCAGTCGGGCAGCATTCCGATAATGTTTACCATCGTGTTTTAACTGTTTTCGGCGCGTGCAGGGCCTAAATCTCTTCCTCTCGACTGCTGCGTGCGGTGAGATTGTAACCCCGATGCAGATTATGCCGAAATCGGTAAATCATCTAATCGAAGACTGTTCGGCGGCTTTGGTGGCAGTAGTGGGCGGCTTGAGATTGCTGGCGCTCGTAATGTGATAGCAGGCGTAAATGCGAATGAGAAAACAGTGGCTTGCTTGGTTACTGAGCGATGATTAAGTGGCGACTGTTCTTTGCACCACAGGTGTCCTGCTTGTCTCAGAGTTAATGTTTGTAAAGAATATTTATTATTCCAAGTTTCAAAGTTTTATTGCGTTTTAATGTTGTGTATATCTTGTTGCATCTTATTTGTAGCCTCATGGAGGTTAGCTATATTTCTAATTTAATTGATTCTTCTTTCATAAATGTGGAACTTTTTGGTTCAAATGAATTCAGAGATATTTGGACCTGTTCCATTAAGATGACGATTAATTATTGGTGTACAATGAAAGATATTAAAGCACGATTTACATTAATTGCAAGAGAAAAAAAAAGACCTGTGCCTTAATTAGGACAGCAACATTTGCAGTTTCGGCACAGCGCGTTACCAGTTACGTCACGAAAGTAACCAATCCGTGAAATATAATTGTGAATTCTCTTCCCGTCAGAATGACTTTGATTGTTTTGATTTTGTACCTAATATTAACATTTCGGTGGTGGACCTGGGTGTTATGTTTATAAATATGAACTTGTTTTGTTTGAACCCAAATACACTACTACCATATTGTCAATTTGATTAACAGCAATAATGCTACTTTTCAGATAACGAATAATATTTGGTAGTAAAGTAAAGATCACGAATCAAATTAATAAATGAGAAAAGAGTGCCTAAACCAGGATGTAAACTAATAACTTCTGCATATTGAGTAGCGCTTTACCAGTCACCAAGTCACGAGGGCATAAAATCCATCGAATACAATTTGTCTTCTCATTCCTTCTGTTCACATTGAACGCCCTGATCTAGTACCTAATATTGACATTTTGATCTGACCTAAGAGCTAAGTTTATTTATATTTGAATTTGTTCTGTTTGGACACAACTACTACCATATTTTTGTCACCAATAAGAAGTTAGCAATGAGCCTTCCATCAACGAGGCAAAATTGCACTATTTAATGTTACCCATCAAATTAAATTTTGTCATTCCAGCAAATATATTATAGATTGTAATAATTTAGATAATATCAGGTACTGGTCGTATGTAATGAGCAATTAAAAGTGCATATATCTTATGGAAATTAACATGCATGAATTTAAAAAGTATCACACAAAAATCATATTGTATTTTGTGTCTATCGGTAGATAATAAAGTGGCTCATTCAATATTTCTTAAATTAACTTTAATACGTAGCAAATTGTTGATTTCATTACTATTACAAATTACGGTAAATAGTGCAGTATAATACATTTGACAGATTTACGAGATTTACGATTTACTCAATTGTGACTCATTTGAAAAGTACATAAAACTACCTGATATTTCGTCGAAAACCTCAAGCTTCGAACGCATGTGAAAGTTGGGCATAATATAACATATTTACAATGGTCTTTGATTAACCCAGAAACGAACAAATTTTGCAGCGAGCACTCTAATAGTTACTAATAGCTCCAGTATTAAATGTTTTAATTCAATTGTAGGAGTGTGCAAAAATTGTGTAACTGCATATAATGACTAAAACGACCGTGGCTGAAAATTGTTGTCAAGATGATGAATAATTCTTGATAAAAAAAGAGAAAAGAAAGAACCGACGACAGGGTTTGAACCAGTAACTTCTGCATTTCCAACGCAGCGCTATGAAGGTTCTCAATCCACAGCATATGGTCTTCCCGAAGAAATGAACATGAACGCTGCGAGCAGTTGTTCGAGATATATAAACTGGTTTGTTCTGAATAATGATTTAACTCAAGTTAACTAATTGTGGTATCGGCAGAAGTCTAACAAACTTGAAAAAAAAAACATGATTGAGGTGGTAAATAATGAAAAACTGTGCTAGTTTCGCCACTACAAAAGTATCCCGACCGGAAAATCGCCACTATTTTTATAGCTTAATGCAAAAAACACACTTTCTTCAACAAATATTTATGAAAATATGTTGAGAATCAATAGCCAACATATCGGCTACTGCATATGTAAGCGTTGTGTCAAAACGTCAACGTAACGGACAGTAGAAGTTGAATCCAGGTTATCATAAAATTTTCATTTGTGATACTTGTCATAATTCTATTGACAATTCAAATGTCATGATTGATAATTCATTGAGAGAGAAAGGGAGAGAGAAAGACAAAAGAAATTACATATAACCTGGTAGCACCAATTCCTTTTATACTTTTAAATATCCGGTAATGTGTAGTATTATTCTATTACAGTTTGATTTTTTACAATTGAAAACAAAATTCATTATTAGGGTATATTTAATTGGGAATTTAATTGAAATTTAATATAAAAGCTATAACCAAACGATTAGGATGGTAGGCCATCCAACTTTATTTGACATGTATGCTCAAATAATATCTACAAAAATATATTTGAAACTGATAATTTTCACAATTTGATAAAAATTAAATTATGCAGGAAATAAAGAGAATTCAAAACTAGTTAAATGTTGTTTAAAATATTTATGTTTGATGTTTCTGTAGCGATTCTCAGTGATCCGGATCTAAGAACCATGAACAAATTTAAGCTCTGGATTTTCATCGAAGAATATTCGATAAACTATGATCTGTCGTCCCTTTCGGAGTGGAGAGAGTTGTATCCCGAATAATTTCATTACTGTTTGCTTCGGATGCACAAGTAATGCTATTTATTGATTACCTGCACACTTTCTCTAGTCTGTGGCTTGAATTGAACCTTACATTAATAATAATAAATATATTTTTAAGGCTATCGACCTTTAAGGTCTTTCCGATTGAAATGACTTTTAATGTAATTAAAATGTTAATTAAATTTTCCTATAAATTGCATTATTGTCTGTGATTTCTAGAAGAAACATTATGTCAATTGCCTAGTCGTAACTCAGTCGGGCCTGTCAATGTTTACATGTTGAAATCGTTTGTATAGCAGAAACGCCAGCAAAACATATGCGCGTTTTTGGACAATTACTGAAATTACTTATTTAAAATTCAATAAAAAACCGATGTAGTCGATGTTACTTCATAAATGAAAAAAATTTATAATTGTCTTCAAATTCCCTATCAATCTGCGAAAAAAGAGCCAAGCAAGACTCCTGCGAAACCCCTTTTTTGAAGTTTAGTATCGTCCCAATGCATTCCTTCCTAAATTTTCATTTGCATATTTTATATAGTTCAACTTGAGCCCCGACGACACATGTCGATACTTCTTGGCCGTTCCAGACAGTGCCGAGCATACTTAGATCTCTTGTCTTGCATGGAGCACCCAACGTCTGGACATGCTGGCAGGATGATTGCCTGCGAAAAACCATGGTTTGCAGTAATCTCCTTCTAGGAGAATGTTCTCAAACAGAAGGAATAAACACCAGACAACCGGGTTAAGGAAATACACCTCGAAGAAATGCTTCCGTAGCGGTGCCGAGGTGTATCAACCCTTATTCTAAGGGTAGAGCGAAGACCGCTATAATAGTAGCAGCTCCCTTTCCAATGGGCCACTTGTTCCAGCCGGCAAGCCAATGAATTAGTGTTTCAATTTGCAACAAACGGTGTTAATCAATAATTAGTGCTTTCCGTGCTATGCTAGGTTTCTATTTTGAAGTCAGTGGTAAAGCGTTTACGGACCCTTTGAACTCGGTCAGTAACATTATTATTAATTTCGCGGATATATTCGGTAAAGATATAATTGTCGGTAGTGAGATGTTTGTGAATTTTACTTGCTTTCATTTTTGGTAGCAATTCTTCAGTAAGTTTGTTGTTGCACTTGATGGTAACATTAAGTATTCCAATTCTTGGGGTGAAAGGTCTTTTAGGGTACTTGATGTTCCATGTTACAACTTCTGAGATGCAGGCAGAACATTTAGGGAGAAAAGGTGATGTACAGGCGAGTGTATCGTGGTTAACCTTGGCATTTCGCGCATATGTTTTGGAGAACGGCAATTAATGGTGGTATGTTCAAAGGAAAAGCATTTGCTACATGATTAAGGAATATGATTCGGAGGTTTGGATAAGAAGACTCTATAACTACGGTTTTTAAAGAATATTAGGCCATCGTTTCTAAGTTTCTCAAAGCTTTCTATATCAGCAGAAATTCATCTTATAAAGGTTTATGTTTTTGCCTGTTGATCTTGATATTATTCTTTTGGAGAATCTGAAGTTTAGGCCCCGAAGAAATTTGTATAATAATACCGTAGTTGTTAGGTAGATGCTTTCCCATAGATTTGGGATCAGAATTCTTGTATAATTTCTGCATTCTAGATCTCCCGTGTCTTTCTTTGCTTTAACGTTTAGGACTTTTCCTGGGCTGCCATTCCATGTCTTCCATGTTGATTGGTTAATAGTTTTAACACTTTTGTTATGCTCCACTGTTAGCGAGCAGAGATACATTTTACTCGATGAAGCGTTGCATGCGAATGCACTTACAATATTTTAAAATCTTATATCTAGCTGCATCTTTTCCTGGCATACACACATATCGGTGCTCACTCTTCTATGTACTACCAAATGTACCAAAGCCAACAATTTCTAGGTGTCCTTAAATTTTGTATTATGGTATTCTTCAATTTACTTTCCAATTTGCAAGAAACTAAACCTAATGCAAAATGTTAAGGATAACTTGGTTCAGGATAAATTATAAAAATAAAATATAATTCATAAGTACAAGTGTACTTGACCACTTGTGTAGCCTATAGGTAAAGCATCAACTTACCACGGAGGAGGACGGGGTCCGAATTTGGGGTGGGCATTTCACCGGGTGAATTATTTAAAATTATTTCACCCCAGATCACTCTCATACACTACACACACTCACTATCACACAACTACAACTTCACACATCACTTCGTACAACAAAGTCACACTGAACTCATCATGTTCTGCAAAACAACAGACACTACCAACATCAACACAACTCAACAATAACAGCTTATCATCATTTCACCATACAAATAACTTTAATAAAAATTGTACAAAAACATATTTATGTCATGTATCCAAGGTGGTAAGACCAAATCTAGTTCGATAACCTCTAATATATGTTAAATAATAATTAGTAAATTCTCAGTTAATGACAAATCAGTGGCAGGTCTAAAAAAGTAAAAACCTACGAAAATTGCTAAAGATTCTGCCCATCAAATTGTAAAAAAAACTTGAATTAACTATAAAACTATATTATCTATAAAATTAACTATAAAAGTCCAGCTATAAATCAAAATCCCAAATTTAATAAACATAATTTTACAGGAAGTAATTTATATTCAATAATTCAAAAATTCTCAATTTCCTTTACTAGATAACACCAAATGATTTAATACAAGATAGATACAAGTTAAGCAAGTTACAATACATTAATGTAACATGATATGTTCCTACCCAACTTTTCTTAACGCATAAATATATAATATCTACAAAGTCATATAATGTCCTTTTAAATGTCACACAGTGACATACTAATAATATAAAACTATTTGCTCTTCAACTATTCTAAAATTTGTTGAAAATATTAAAATAACGACGGTCCTGTACTCGAATCTCTTGCGTGATAATCATCTCAAGAAGTTCTCTCTTTTCTACGCCTCTCGCCGCTAAAGGCTACCTCATATACACACTCAATGTATAAATTATGTGCTGTAATAGTTTTACACGTGGAATAAAAATGTATAAATTATAGACGGGTATAATTGACTCTACGACATCGAAGATGTTCAGATTGCATCTCCATCGTCAGTAATCACCATCGCAGACGCCCAAGAAGAAGCGTAAAACTTACGCAGACCGACTTAAGTCTACTTATCTCAAGCACGCCGTCGACTAATTGAATTCTTCTCGCACGCTATGCAGCAAAGACAGTCTCGAGATGATTAATTATTATTAATTAATCATCGCTACAATAATCCATGCGAAAAGTAAGAGTATTCAAACATTCTCGATTTTGTTTACTAAACACTTTGGATATTCTCTAAGCCAAGCTTAAGCTATTAAGAAATCAAAATTTTAGAGAAATTATCAATTATAATTTTAGAAACGAAAATAAAAATGGTAAAAATGCTATTTGTCAACTCAAAACCTCTTCCTGGTAGAGATTTGAGGTTAAGTGTGTTTGTTCTTAATCCTAGTCCACTTAAGTCAAATATTGGTGCTCAAAAATTAGTAGAAAACGTGTTGTTATGTGTTTTTCATGGGTAAATCTTTTAGAATGTAAGGATAAGATACTGTTATGATTTTTATCGTCGACAAAGGTATAATTTTGGGAATTATAATAATTACCTTTTTTGGGTATAAGAAGGCAATTTGAGTGTCGACACCTCGTATTTCCCATGAAATGTTGGTTTGTTCTCAAATATTATGAGAGCGTTGAAAATGTAATGCAATTATGAAGTGTTTTGTTTTAGGCAATTTAGACACACTGTATGTTCGTATAAAAAAGGAGTTAATGGCCGCTCGCATCTCGTTTCGAGTGCATTGCGTCGCGTCGAAAACGATTTCAGCATGGGACCATCAGACTTGAGTGATTCTTGTAGTAGCAATTTGGTAAATTGTGTTTATTATCACGCCGAGTGTGTAATTTTCACCTGATCCAAATGGGATCGCTGAGTGATTAGTTTTCATTGGAATTTTATGTCTTCTGCATGGTTAGACACATCTAGAGATTCGAACGTTTTGATTACATATGAAGAGGTTGTTAGAACTTGCATATGTAGTTATGCATGATCATTTTATAGGATTCCTAGACTTAGCAGTAGTCATGGGAAGAATTTTTAAATGTTTATGGTATATATTTTAATTTTTGTCTGCAACTCAGAGTTACTACTTGTGAATTTCTAAAAATGACAAACCGCCTGGAAGACGATTAATACAAAGAACAATTATTTATTATTTGGTCGGCATGTAACACTTTTCCGATAATAATTGATACTTTATTTTACATAACACAGCCACCGTATGCACTGCAGGATTTATTTATTTAGCCTCGATGTGATAATACCGGCCCTTCGATGGATCACCAAACTATGACTGTCGGTAGATGACCGCTGTGACCGAAGTCTGATCGGCCCATATAGGAATGGGACCACACATACATTATCCGACGAAAAGCATTAGATCACACGACTGAAATAAAACTAAATATATTCTTATGGTTTAATTATTATTATCATAATTAGATACATCAGTGAATACTGTAATTGATTTTAGCACTGAAACAACATGATTATTGTATGATAAATATAGACATAGGTTTTGGATTCACAGTGAACATATCCTCTTTGATATTTATAAACTACTTCATTTAATGTTCCACCTCTAGATTTATGAAATGTCATAGAACATGGAATCATAAGATAAACATCAATATCGTGTTTTTATACACTAGTATTGCAGTGATCTACTTTTATATATTATTGTAATTATTATATTTGGGGGACAATAAGTTTAATATATTTTATAGTTTCATTACACCAACAAAAACATGAATAGAGGTTGGGAACACTGATGTAAGAATTAATGATCACTGTAGATTATTGAGAACTGAAATTAGCCCGGAAAGCCACATATAGTTGGCGTTCCAGTGGGATTTAGATTAGATCAATATTTATAATATCGATATTTTCAAGGCGATATTTTGATATCGAAAAATTGGGAATATCGATTGCGACGAATATCAATATTTCATCATCGTCTGACATCTCTAGAATGCTCTATGATAAGCGCGCTCAACGCAACTGAGACGTGTCCATGACTCAGACAATCGCCACAGAGAATTAAGAATCTTCAAAAAATTAAATTAAAATGAAAAATAGTCAGTAGACGGGAATGATATAGCTGCGGAGAGAAGATGAGACGACGAAGTTTCAGATGTGATTAACTTAAATTATAAAATTATTAAAACAACTCGATTGAAGTCCACACCTCCAAATTTCCACACCATTCGTTTCTACCTTGTACATCCACTCTTCTCTGGTTTCTAACTCGAATATCCACTCTTATCATCTTATCACCCTCGGTCAATCCGGGCACACCCTGTCTATCACACGATCTCTCTCAACATCTACAAGGTGTGCCCTTGAACACAGCTTTGCCAAAACATACATGCTGCACCTGTCGCCGCATGCAAGTCTAGCATGAACTATGGATTCAGCTACGCTTCTCTCAAAAAGCACTCAAGTTGCAAAATATGCACGCCATAAATGTCAATTTCTGTCTCGCTGTCCCAAATAATGCCTTATTTTTCAAATATATAGCCCCTCATAATAGGGAAAAAGACATCGAGGGTGCACTAACGGTTCCCAACAATTTATCTATCTTTCAAGTTGAAACAATACACACATAAAAATGCCCCTGAATCCCTGACATTTTTGCTCATTTTATAGAGTTTTAAACATCCTTTTTTAAATTTCTTCTGGGGCACATAAAAGAGGGTGATTAACATGTTCTTTATCAGAATTGAGTTACTAACCTATACGCTTCTTTAGGGCTATCATTCTTGCTAGGTTCTTACCACTTTCAAATATTCTATATCGTGGCGAATATATCTGATCAATGAGATGGCACGACGAAGCTGTGTTTCTCAATCTTTTCCAGCTTAGCAATCGGAACAATGTTTCAATATACGATACATAGTGCCACAACTATGTGTTTCATAAAGATTTGCATAAAGAAATGCATTATTGTACTTTAAAATTTTACGACAAGAACTCATATAGTTGCTCACAAAATGACAGGATAATACTGCACTTCTAGTTAGAATGATTAATTAGAATTATGTAAAATTACGTAATAGCTTCAGTTATAAAGGCCTTCAGTAGACTGAAAGGGCAGTTCCTATCCAGCCGCCAGCAAACAACTTTCTCATTAGTGCGCCATAGGCCATGTGAATAGTCCAGAACTTACTCGTTAATCTATTTCTCCATTTTCTCTATTTTTACTTCTTTCCTTGCCTTTCTATTTGGTGGAAACTCTAGGCAGTTATTATTCTAAAACTTTTGATTGTGACAATATATCCAACGTATATAATTTGGTCATATAAAGAATTCGCAGTTTCTTTGTCACCACACTGTTTTTGTTTATGGATGAGGCTCCCTGGCGTTTCTGACACCGCGACTTTGGAAATATATTCTGCTCTATACCTCAACTCGTGTCAGCTCGTGGGTCAAATCACTTCCTCACCCCGGTTGAAGGCGTGCGTAAATTTTGACCTGATGAAAACACCGCTACGTGCAATTACCAATCATACGTGAATCAAGCAAATGCTTACGTGGATTAGTTACTGATCTGCGAGTTATAGTTTCCTCATTACTAATCTGAGACGTCGCTGCGGAGGCAATTTCTAATTGAGGCGTGGGTAACGTTTTTGATTCCCGCTTGGCACGGACATAGAGTGTTAATTAATTACATTCACACATCACATGAGTAGTAGTCTCCCCTCTCCCTGAACGCTTGACAGGTAATGTGCACTATCTGTCATGCCAAGTTTATGCATGTTTGTATATCTATCTTGTCAAAACTTGGATTTCTTTCCGAATTAGCAATGAGTAACTAGGTGATTTGGAAGTAGGACGTTATCTCGAGATTCCCCTTTTTCGTTTTTTCGTTTTCCTTGTACCCTATCGATTTAACGAGCATGTTCAGGACCTATGAATGGAGCTTACGCACCTGTTTAATCGAGTTCGTCGATTATTCTCTTTAATCACATAGAGGCAGGCATGGTCAGCAGTAGGTGGTTTCATATGGAACACTTCCTGATTGCCAATAGACTATCTGCATGAATATGTACATGCGTACTTTTCTGGGCACATGACTATGAAATTCTACGCACACCTTTCTATGTCAGCTATTTGGTTGCCCTGAGATGATAGACTCTATGCAGCAGTATATTCCGATACACGTGCCCTTCGATGTTTTGCCTACTTCAATATATAAAAATCACGTATTGCTGTTGGTGTGGTATTCCGACTTTTCAGAGTTCTTTTCCGGTGCTGGATGACCATTCTGAAGGGTGTATCAGAATCATACTAGTATAATTACATCTCTCTGAGATGTGAGGAACATGTTCCTCAAATCATCGCACTTATCAATCTATTACTAGCCGGTCAGTAAACTCTACGTCCGTTCTTACTATTCAATCATTTCAACGAGCCATGCACTGATTTTTCTCTGTGGAAACACCAGAAGATACAATAGGACAAACATATTTTCAGCATGAATGAAAACAGACTTCTTATATGAATTGTATTGGACATCTTAATTTGTATCACTACTCCTAATACAAAAACTGGTGATCACGATTCTATAAAACGGTCTATAATCTTTTGCCTTGTCATAGTCTATTCTATGATATGAAACAAGATTATGTCAGATCAAGTTATGTTCAATGTTGACGTCAATAAATATTGACCAAAGTTTGACATAAAACCAGAGAACATATGTGTTACAATTCCATCGTGAGTTTGGCAAACTTGTACGGACTTCGTGGGATATGGCGTTAACATGGGGATGACGGCGGCGGCCTGGCTCCCAACCAGAGCCGAATTGTTTATGCAACGTGCATTATGGCAACCGCGACGGTTTAAGCAATAATTTTCATGTCAAGTATTAAGTAACTAGTTTACGGCTGGCGTATCGAAGGGTTGGGTTCATTGTGTGCGGAGAGGCGGCATAGGAGACAGTCGTAGAGAACGACAACGCCGTCGGTTCCTACACGCACACCAAAAGCGCAGCAGCGGTGACGGCACCGACGGCGGTGGCGGCTGCAGAGGGAGCAACACAACGTGACGATGGTGCTTGTTAGGACCGTTTGGCGGCAGGCAGAGCGACTCAGAGGCAGGTGCCGCGCCGGCCGTCGCAAATTCAATGCGCCCGAATGTGGTGCAATGTGCACCGGTGTCTTCCGTCGGGGCGCGCCGTGAAGGAGGCGGCATTCACTCGACTACAGGGCGTTGAGACGATGGGAGGCGGCAATCCCGCCGGCGCTTCCAAATCCCTAATAGCAAACACGCTGCGAATAATTAATTAACGACGATTATAATTTTCGTCTCCACTACCGCCCCTTCTCTCACACTGCCACCTTCGTGGTTCTAAATTCGAAAATCAATTCAGCACTAATAACAAGATACAGTATCTAACCTCTAGGCATTGCATACAGTGTGTTCAGCATATATACGAAATGCACTTAATCTTTTAGTATACAGAGTATTTGCAGTTTACATAGTATATACACTTCCTACTTAATATAACTTAATTTAATTTATACAGAAACCTAAACAATGGTCTATACAACCTCCGACTGATCATAACAGTTACTCTTGTTGTATAATGTATAATGAATAACACTATATACATTATTCTAACATTATATTAACAATGTCGATTAATGATAATTAACGATTGATTGATAAAATCGGAAAATATAGAGAATATAACTTTCCTCAAAAATATTTTTTATGAATGAGTAATAAATTATTTTGGATTATTACATAAAAAGTATAATTTTGGTCTAGATTTCCAAATTTTTCAAGATAATTTCGTCCATTCCGTTCAAATGATTTTACTCATACATTGCTGTCCGTTCTTGACATTCCATCATTCAATATATATCCGATCGCCATAAATCCCAAAACGAACGCACACATCTTCCTATACAAATCGCTGACTTCAACATTTTAAATTACACGTCGTGTTTGTTCATGTTAAGTGTGACTGGAACACTCGGTTATTTGTTTACTTTATCGTGTACGTCGTACAATCAAGTTGCTGAAAATAAAATCTAGATTTCTAGAATATTCTACTGAAGCATTGCTTCCTAAAAGCTGAACATCCTTTGTAGATGTTATGACAGATTATTTTATCAAAATATAGCAAGATTGAAATGAATTTGTATTGCAGTGAAATACTAAACAATACAACAGATATCGAAAAAAGGGTCAATTATCGCAATTATATAAAATGCGGAATGATATAAATGTAAAATTATATAAGAATTATATTAAAAATTATATAAGTATCGATATGTAATGAATTCAAGGTATCGATTAAAAAGGTACGTTGGCTTTACCTTTACTGAAATTAGAATATCGAAACTAAAGAGTTCACATTCACACCCACACCCAATATCACGCCACACATAATGTCACATTCGGTGACACAGCGTCTCGATCATTATCATTGTACAAACAAAGCTAAGGAATGACAAATTGAATGAAATTCAGCAAATAATTCACAAAGATTAACTCTTTGTAATTATCAGATTGAAATCCGTAAAATTAATTAAACAATCATGAAAACACAGTTATTTATTTCAGAAATACCTGATGGCATTTTTCGAAACACTGCACACACTAATTGAAACAAACGCGAAAAGATATGGGGATATTGCTCGCTCAATAGCAGAACCCAAAGTAACCAAATCAAGAATTGCTAATTGTAAGTCGAAGAGCTTCTAAATCGCTGCGAAGAATTTCACACTGCCACCTTCGTGGTTCTAAATTCGAAAATCAACGTATTCATTAGCGTAGCCACTATCTTGTAACAAATACCCTATAGAATAAAATAACATTCGCCAACACTACTCTTAAAACCATTCATGCCTTATCTTTATTTATGTACCTGAATTACTATGAACTGTGTGATGATTTTTGAATCATTCGTCATTTTGAATGAGTTTGATCAAGTCTTAAACTTAGTCATCGCAAAAATTTCTTAAGGTATCGTTTTTCATATTATATTGTCGATACTTTGAAAAATATGAATTACCAAAAAATACTAAATACTAATTATTCTTAATGTTTAACTATCCATACCTATATAATATGGTATTTTGATTAATATAATATTTGGTGATTGAATTACTAAAATTTGAATATAGTAAAGTGCAACTGAAACCCATACTCATATTATGTACGTTTGTACGTTTCTTGTCCAATTTGCTGACAACCGTCTTTTAAATCAGTTCGCCGGCGCCGACCATTATCTTTATACAAACAAAGCACGAATTATTAACATATGAGTATTAAGCACTGAAAGAATTCACACACACACACACACATTACTCGAGCAATTCGCTGACTGCATTCGCTCGTTATCCTTCTAAAAATAAAGCATGTCCAAACACTTAAATTTGTTGATTTTTAAAAATTCGTGATGCGATTAGATTTCTGGCTGTTTCCGAATGCAAATATCATTGAAGAGATAAACTAATGGAAAATTCCATTTCGAAACAATGTCACGTCTGAATGAGGATATAGGAATGAAATAATTTATAATTATTTTCGAGTAAATAGTGAAACTTTAAGAGTATCGATTCCCCTAACTTCTTATCGGTGATTCCCCATTATTAATTGGTTTTATTGCCAAGGTATCGATCAAATTAATATTAGTCAATATATTTAGTATATATTTAATTTTCTGTCAATATGTAATCTGGTATCGAAACTTGCAAAATATATATTAATGTGCATTTGTGTTTCAATTATTCTTTTTATTAATGAATTGTAATAATATTAGTTATTAGATTTTAACATTATATCGTTATGATGTATGTAATGTTTGGATATATTAATAATAAAGTAAAAATAACTACACAACAGCGTGAACGAATCTTTCTCTCATAGTACGATTACCATCATAATTCATCGTTCTGATTAACAAATGGCCTCATTGTGTGGGCATGTCAAAAAGTATCGAAAATGACGGATTCGATACTATCGATAAGTATCGAAAATTAAAGTATCGATAAAAGTCGATAAGTATCGACGCGTGGTATCGATACTTATCGATACCGATACTTTTGTTGACATCTCTAGTGCTCACAATTGGCCGTGCGCACGCCACGCCGCGCTGCTGCCAGCCGGCAAATAGACAGCAAACAAACCGATACCAGAAAAAGATCAGTCATTATTAAATTATACAATGTACAATGTATATACAATTCGCATGCAATGCACATTGTTTACTCGTAAGACTTGTACAAATTGCCATCCTCGTAAACAATATATAGCATTATATGCGAAAGTCGCATGTGTTGTTGAATTGTCTTCATCTTTTCATAGGTCTACACCCTGTGGGAGTTTTCTATCTTGCGATCTTTGCTATACTATTCTCAGTCATATTCAATTTCGCATCCATCTTACAATGTCTGATGTATCGCATTTTTCCGTATTTCGGTTATCGTTCTGTTATAAGCGAGAGAGAAGCCAGTAATTGATCTGACGTCCTTAGCTTTGCGGTTCCGAGTTGACGTTTTCTTTCAGCCATTTCCGGTTTCGTTTCGGCATTGTATGTAATGGCCTCCAGTTATTATGTTTTTGTTTCTCCATGATGGGCTTCTGTGCTCCTGGTATCCTGCACCCATTACCTGCGTGGTGGAACTTTTTATTGTTACTCCAAGGTATTGGAATTCTCAGACCTACTCCATTATAGCGTCGACCACCTGCTAATTTGCATCTTATTGGGTTCTTTGTAATTACTAGGCTTGAGTTGGGCTTGTAGTGCCCGTTAGCTTAAGTTTATTTGCACTCTTGTGCAATGACGTTGGTAGTGTGCTCAGTTGCTATAGAGGGGGTAAGGGTTGCGTAACTATTTTCTCTGGTGAGTTGTCTCGTGTTCTTGTGTTTTTACCCTTCTTACTCTGCTATTTTGTATTCGATTTGCCGCTGTAAATAGAGTTCGAACTTTGACGTTGGAGGTGAGTTAGAGTGTAACTTGTGTCAGAAGAGCTCAAGGAACTTAGCAAAAGATCCTGTTGAATCAGGTCCCGTGCATCACCGGGAAATAAATTAATGTTTGTAAACACCTCGACTACAGTTGCTATTTTCATATTTAGTGTTTCGCATTCCTTTCTAAACGTGTTTAGAAGCCATTGTAAACTTTATTTAGACTGTGCAATTTATTCCCCAGTTTATATCGGTTTTCTGTCAGATCAAGAGCGGCTATTATTTTATCAATCAGGAGGTATCCATCAGGCTGTCGTCCTGCCGAATGGCAGTTATTTCAGTTCCAGTTCATTTCCTGTTGGTGTTTTCAGTTTAGGTTGTATCAAAGTTCAATTGTTTGATAGTTTCTATTATATTGGGTTGTATTTCATTAACAATGAGCATTTTAGAGCATTTCAAATAGTAATCAACTATGAACTCGAAATGAATTGACTTATCTTTAATTCGCAATAACACTTGTAGATATGGTAACAAAATATATAAATAATTAATAATATTTTACTAGCAAATCAAGTTCTTGGCATGCTTTAAGAATTGTGAAATTGGCCCTTGACTCCTTAAAAAGCACACAAGGAATAACTGTCCGCTTTAATTTCGCAAAGAAGCCGGTATATCCAATCAACATCTGGTAGGTGGTAGTTGTCTTTTCTGCAGATTACATGATGATATCAATGGAATTTTACACCTGATGTTAAGTACTTATCTATCTGTACGCTGTTTACCTTTTTGCTGACATGAATCCGGGACTTACGGTGCAATCCCAAGCTTCCCCGTTTCAGTCATACGTTCTTTGTAGACCTAGAGTTTTTTAATGAAACCAGTTCTTGTTTTATCCAGTCAAATTAGGTGATGAAACTGCAATAAGGACAATTGCTTCAGTCTTCAGAACTTTAATGACTTAAAGATAGCTACTGTATCTATTGGTAACTTCTGGAGGTGTGTTAACGAGCCAATAGCTTTTGCTATTTTCCGCATTTCATATCCATGTGCTTTATCAGAGATAGAGTGTTCTGGAGTTTGATTCCAAGGTACTCGTATGCGTTACAGAATTCAACATTCTTGTTGTTCATTTACATTCTGTCATTGTTTTTCTCATTTTATTATCAATCTATTGTTATCGCACCAAACCGTCAACTTGTTGACACTTAATTTTAGTTGATCTAATAATACATTTCGTTTCTGAATAAACCACTCCTAATTATCTATCTACATCAGTGTTTTCAAACTTGGAGCGTGAATTTATTAACTGTGTTCCTGTGAGTTATCTTAACTGAAAAATTGAGTTTTTGTTCATATTAATAATTATGTTGCAGACTAGAGGGCTAATTTGGAAATTAATTAATAATAGATTAAAAATGGAATATAAAAATCGGTCTATGCAACTACCAGCAAAGTTCTTAAGGCCAGCAAAATTAAAACTCGAGTGAGCTCGGTCGTAAAACATTCGGGGGTATGTTTTTTGGTACCTGTACATGTTGGAATCATTAAATCGCTGGTGTACTCACTAAACAGATGCGTTTTCAGACAATCATTGGTATTACACATTTTAACTTGAGCAAAACTTGAATAAAATATAGATTGACATGAGCTAGCTTCTGTAAAACTACAAATTTGAATGAATCACAGCAAAATGGCCAATTTCGAATCAAAACCGCGACATAAATCTATAATTCGAATTTTAACTTTTTTAAAAAGATTTTCTGTATTATATCTATGGTAATTATATTATTGTAGTGTATTTTTATAATTTTGGTAATTTTGCTTTTTTTCGTGGGACTTTTTTTTCTAGAAAGTATATCTTATTTTATACATTTTAATCGTTGAATTTGATTTTAGTCTGAAATTACTCACAAAAGTATACTCTTGATGATGATGATGATATCATACACTTCATAGTTTGTGTGGCAGGGGGGGCCCTTAAAATGTTGTTACATTTACATTATCTCTTTTGGATTATTAGCGTCAACCTGAAAAATTCTGGTTAATTCTTTAATGATGAATATTAGTTTGAGCCTAAAAAATGCACAAGAATATCCTCTTTGAGATTATTCTGCATACATAATTGTGTGTTTTGGAAGGGAAGACATATATGACGTTATAGGTTATACCACGTTATATCACCTTTGTAGTTTATACGCCCTACTGAAATATTCTGCTCAGTTCTTCAGCGAGGATTTTTATTTTAGTCTCAAATTACTCACAGATATATGTACGTTCTAATGATTCTACATAATTAATTAATTGGGGGAAGACCCATTTATTCGATATTATATGCTCCCCTGAAATATAAAAATAAAAATCCATGGACGCATTGTACATTCACCTAAATGAGGTATTCCATTTTCACTCGACACGTTATACATTTTCAACTATTCCAAATTTTGGTGTACAAAGATAGGATGATATTAGTCATGGTCTTGGCTCTACCAAATATACGACTTGTACACTTTTTAAAATGAGGACTTATATTGGAAAGTGCTAATTATTGACCAGAATCTAGTTACCATTAAGCAAACTGAAAGACAAATTCATTGGTGTTAAAATAATACATTAAGTCGATACTAAAATCGAAATGGGATTTAGCAGAAGTGTTTGGCGCCTCATTTTTCCGCAGGTTGACTGTTGTCAAGACGATCCATACGACAAAAGTAATTAGGTAATTAATTTTATAAATAAAATGATATAATGAGTTATAAAACTATTAAAAACATACACGTGAGGAATTAAATATCTAATTAAATGAAAATAATTATCAGGTTACCTAAGCAAATAATTAATGTATAATATCATCCAGTTTACATTACACAGTTCAATCGACGCGTAATTTAAAATTACGGTGACATTATATTTTCAATTAGAACTTGTCTAGAGGCGACTGATTAAAAATAAATTATTCGCCATTAACAAACCCTGCGTATAATTAATACAAATGAATGAATGCATAAAATATGACCTAATTTTGTCACTCACAAAATATGTATTGATCGAATTAATAGTAGATGGTGTTAAAATAAGTTATTATTAAAATAGTATATTATACGGCGAGCATATAATGCTATACTTGTAATGCTAATGATCGTATAACTTGTAGCACTCGCCTGCGATCGTGCCACAATTTGTCAAATTCGTAGACAATGTACAATGCATGTGAGTTGTACACTATCCATTTTCTACGACTATTATATGTGAAAATAATAACGAGTAGGTTTAGTTTTCTGGTATGGGTATGTCTGTTATCAGGATTTACAGGTTATGAGCATTCGCGGCGGTTCTTATGTCTGAGAGCACATCAGTTCCCGACACCGACAGGTGCTACGCTGTCGCCACGACCTAGCTACTTTGAACACATAGTAGTAGCTTGCTAATCTAGAACTATGTCATCTACCAGTACTGTTATCTACCAGTAGGTTACTTAGATTATAACTTAAACCACGCCGTTCATATAAAGTGCACATTATAAACCAGGAGAAGAATCAGGTATTAACATGTAGATATAGTATATGCGTTAATTATAAATCTGCAAATCAAATGCCTATAACTATGAATTATGTTCATTTTTTCGTGCTAGGCTTACAAATTATAGAAAATAACAGCTTTAATTTATAGAAAATGTGTAAATTACACAGACGCACAACAGAGAATCGAAAGTTGAGAAACGATATTGGTTAACGGCACAAAATTTAGGATTTTATTGGATTTGTATTGATATATTACGTATTTCGATAATTAATAATTGAAGAAACCAGCGATAAAAGATGTTGTAGTAAAAAACTGCTTTTTTCCGAAGAAATTGATTGTACATCTTTGGAGCCCTAGCAGCGGCTGAATTCCTACATTTTATTGGAAATTTACTTCTCTTTCCGTAGTGGTTTATGTTAAATTTCAATTACCCAAACTTAATCATCTGGTGAACGAAAATGGAAACAATTTGTTGTCAAGTCTTAATATTCATACCGTCAACTTTGAGGTGTGGTAATTATATAACGACTCAATAGATGTAGACAAAACTAAACAAATGGAAAGCTTATTTTACTTACATTAAAATGGTTTCTATAAGTAATGAATAAATTGATCGCAATGTCACCAAAAGATGTAACTTTGAATCGACCTATCTATGGTTAAACTGCCTAAAATTTCGGTCATACCCTTTATTTGACTCCTTGTAACTGATGACTAAAAACCACCTAATTATCACTATGGGGAAATTACCAATTCGCTTTTTTTCAAGAAAATTACGTGGGCTAATAATTTTCAACTTTTTTTTCTTCATTTTTTACATTTCGGTTTTATAAAATTCTTCCATTCCACTCTATTCTGCGCACTTTTCTTTGCTTCTCTTTCTTGTCTTCCCTTTCTTGTTAGTATCGCAGTCATTTTATTTTCCCATGTTTTTCTTGGCCTGCCTTTAGATCTCTCTTCTTGTGTCCTCGCTCCCCATACTTCCTCTGTGTGATTGTTGCTGGTCATTCTGAACATATGATTCCACCAAGCTAGTTGTCTCTCTTCAATAAATCTCTTTATGCTTTCTACTTCTAATTCATGTCTAATTACATTGTTTGTTATGCTTTGTATATTTATTACCCCGTAGACTCTTTGACATTTAATTTCTGTTGCTATTACTTTGCTTATCTCTCATTGCCCGATGGTTTCACTTCTCATTTTTGTTATTTTAGAAATCTC
>WSZQ02097913.1:5580-22956 GCA_019419845.2 Weissflogia rhopalogaster | reverse complement strand
CGATATTAATATTTTACAGTATTAATTGTAACAAGCCTGTACCTCAATATGTTTTTGGTATTCCTTCCACCGGGCGCATCTGAAGAAAATGAGTTCTGCCGAGTTCGTCTCCACACAGAATCCACACACCTCACTTGCTCTTTTTCCATCATGTACAAGTATTCGCGGAAGCACTCGGGCCTAGACAGAAATTGGGTTGCCCTGAAATTTACTTCCCAGTGTCGCCGATTCATCTGAACACTAATGTTGTGTATTAACCTTCTGGCCCAACTCTCATGCTTATGATCGGGCCAAGGTTCGTGCCACGTATTAATGATGTCTCTGTTTTTCTATCAGATAGGTGCCTGCTATCATTTGCAAGCATCCAAGGATGCAAGGATGAACTGACGTTATTAAATCGTAACCCGCACTGACAATTTTTGTTTTTGCGAGTCATCTTCAGACACTGGTGTTGCAACCTCCGATAGAGGCACCAGTGCCTGAAGATGATTACCATGCAATGGAAATGCGCATTGCTGTCCCAAAACAAAAATTACAAGATACAATTTAATAACGTAACTTAATATAGTTCAATCTAAGGTCCGGACTGGACATCGTGGTTCAAATCAACGTCGGTTACTTCTCCGTGGGCTGAACATGGCGGGTTAACTTCAACGTCGGGTTAACCATCGTGAGGGCACTTCATCGTCAGCATTATAAAACATGAACAGTTGCTTTAAATATTTCAAAAACTTGCAGTAATAATTATTATATTAGCTACCAGATTCTTTTTGAATTTTTGAAATATATAGTTTTTGAAATACATGTAATTATATTTACCATATACATTATGGACGCTACATTTCAATCCACATTCAATGGAAACCCTTTTATGCCTATTACTTTTTATTTAAACAATACTATTTCGATGATAAGCGGTTAATAGATCAGCTAGTAAACGGGCAAGGTCTAGTTTTGACCACCGCGACGGTGATCTCAAGTTTGATAGAAAGCAGATAAATATTCAACAATGCGGGTAAAATTTTACAACTCGACCCCCAATAAATTGTAAATGTCCATGACGGTAGAACTTTACACTGAAATTGCAATTTTCAATTATTCACATTTACAATTTAATCTAAAAAAATAAACAACTTCGATAGATATAGTATCAATGAATTTATTAATTTTAACAGGGAAGATAATTAAATCATACACAACGTCAGGAGCAGCTTCAGTTTCGGTTTGGTAGATTGAATATATTCAGCCATCGCACACTTCGCCATTCGCAAAAAACTTCATGTCAATTCAAAATTGTGCGTACTGCTATTGCGCAATTGTCTATGTGACGGATAAGACAATAATGATTAAAATACCTTAAGTTTTCAACCTACATCATCCTACCAACTTATAAAAATATAGAACTACAAAACATTAGGAAATTGTATTGGTTAAATAAAAACTAAGTGGTCTAAAAATGTTTCCATTGAATGTGGGTTGAAATTCTGCGAGGAATGATACCAAATTTGATATAAAAATGCATTTTATAATTATTAGCATCTTAATTTCATTGGTATATGATAAATATAATTACATGTATTTCAAAAATTATATAAGATATTTTAAAAAAATTAAAAGAATCTGAGAGATAATGTAATAGTCATTAATACTGCATTTTTATTATAATTTAAGCAACCGTTCATGTTTTATAACGTTGATATGAACGGCGATGAACAGCCCTAGACCCCCAACAGTATATAGCGATATAAGTTTGGAAACGGCGATTTTGTGCACACTGCTATTAGAGCTGATAGCAAGTCATTGGTGCACTTGCTGTCAGCTCCAACAGCAGCCATTTACACACGAGTATCGCTCGTTCGTATACGAGCGGTCATACATTTTATTAGTTGCTTGTTGAATGCTTACTGCATATGCCTTCTTAATGTATAAATCATAATAAATCATAAATGGCTACGAAGACTTAACATAAAAGTACGTTTCTTAATGTGTTTCATTCGTAACTCCAAATGACCGTGCTTCAAATGATTTAGATGCACACTTGACGATTTGGAACATGCTTACTGATGTGGTAGAAACAAGCTTTTTGACAGATGCTTGTTTCCACTCGCCCCTACGTGCGTTAAAGTACATAAAAAGAAAAGACGTTAGCTTAGTTAAAGTGTTATCTATAATTTCTAAGAAAATATAGCACCAATAATTTCTTCGTCAATAAATATATCTAAACAGTTTATAAACCCACAAAGTGCGAAGAAAGGATAAAACCCCTCGCAACAATATCAATAAACCCACAAAATTTTATATCTATATGAGTAACGATTCCATCAACTCGTATTTTACCATGCAACCTTATCATTTTCCATGTTGTAGCAATACAGGCGAACGCCTTCGAAGTCTACACTTTTCCCGAGGTTTTCACCCAAGCAAAAGGCAGTCGATAAAAGTCGCGCAGTGCTGCCGCTCCCGGCTGGCGCACGCGAAAATATCTCGCATCGTGAATTATTACCTGCCGCAATACAATCGCATCCTGCATCCTGTGCCACTCCTCAATGCGGACGCATGGTATATGCACCTACCTCAACGTACATAAAACTAAACATAAAACTAGCCTCGGTCTACTTATCAGAGACGTGAAGTTTGGAAGGCATCAAAATAAGCAAAAAAGACGACGACCGGGCCAACATGTATGATACTTGGAAAATGAACAGAGAAAAGGCGCAATAAACGCGGATGCGATAGCTTCCATTTTCTTCTCTTTTTCCTTTACCAGCAAAAAATATTTTGATTTACGACGCTCTGTAGTCGAAAGAGTTGAAAAATGAAAGATGAGCCTGGAATTTTATTGTTACATGCTTGGAATTTAAGGGTAGTCGAATTTTTGTTTTATTTTTTTACAATAAATTATATTTATTATAAGTTTACATCTTTTCGAACTTCTAGAACCACTAATTTCCTTGTCTAGTTATTTTATTCGCGAGTCCAGCTGCCTGGATAAATTTCCCCAGTGTCCAGCATGTATCCGAAGACCGGAACCCCGGGAGGAACTGCGTCCTATGTACATCGTCCTGCCTTCATGTTCTGCAACATTTTCTCCTACAATACAACGAGGATGTAACGAGACGTTGAAACGTTGAGAAATAAGGCTGGCTAGTGAAACCTTCAACGGGAAGTGTGAGGCCTCAACTTGACACCGACTACTCCACATGGTCTTCCCCTTTCCTCTATTCCAGTTCCTTCGTACACCCTTAGATTCTTCTCGGGGACGTAGCTAAGGGATGAGTTAAACAAAGATGTCTTTGTTTTCGTCTGTCTTTCTGGCGTAAGTTGGGAAGTGACGTCTTCCCAACTGGACATGTCCACATGTACATTCTGATGAAAATAAGACCGCTGGGCAACGGTTGCGAGTGGCATCACATCGGGGAAAATAAGTAATAAGAAAATGAGCGTGCACATCAACATGACCATGAGGATGGAGTGAAAAACGAGCAAGGCGGTCGTTGAGAAGGTGGAAAATTGGAAAGACTTGGCTTGGAAGTCCTTGCTGCAAAAGCAGCAACAAGCGGAACTAATAACACGGTGACATTGAGACCGGAAGCGGCCAAAACGACGACTTTCTCTCCAGCCACTGACTGGACTCGACTTGGCGATACAATAAATTCCCCCTAAATTGGAAGCAGCAGAAAAACGATGCGACCCCCTTAAATACTTAAACCAATCTCGACAATTTCGATGTTTTTTGCCGTTTATTTTTAGTGTGCGAACAAATTTACGACACTTGCATTTGTTTCTTGAATACTGCAACGAAGCAAAATGCTACGGAAATATTTAGGTGCATTATTGTAGTGTTTTATTTAAATGCAATGATATGAGCGTCGGCGCGGGGGCGCTTTGCGTCGCAAATGCACGTTTTGTTTATCATTTTGGCATTGCTTTTAGTTGACTTTCGGGGCTATTTTGTTTTGCTTCGCGATGATTTCTTCTGCTTGATGAAATTCACCGGCATCGCGTGGTAGAATTCCGTGCAACGTAGTAATAATGCAGACTACAGGACTTCAGGACAAAGGAAGACTTTCCAACGTGATCTTTTTGCTTTCGAGATGGGAAATTTTCGTTTTATGTTGTGATTTCATTTTGTCTAGTAATCAAATTTATTTGTACGTAATTTAAATATTCTTAGATGTTTTTATTTCCTCTTTAAATTAAATAATGTGTAATGTTGAATACAATTTAAAATTTCAATGAAATTTTTGGATGCCTTTATGTAGTTAGGAAATGTGTAATTTTATAATAAAAAATATCTTTGATGATTGAAATTTGAGTATATGCAGACAATTATGCTTCTTGGAATAACCATATCTGTGTTTTTGAAGACCATGTTAACCGAGGAATACATGTATATGTATTGCATTCGACGGGTATCATTTTGAGTATTCACAGTAATAATCACAAGGTACATTTTTAATAATAAAATATATTACGCCTGGAAATATTTCCGTAATATTAATCTTCCACTCTCATCAAACCTCACCCGCAATATTGTACCTACTTAAGAACATTTTTTGTATAAATAAGCGACTGCAGGTTGTAACATGCTCACCCAATAGAGAATATGTTTCAAATTTTGGCTAGAAAGAACGGAAGGCTCTAAAATAAGAACAGATATGGTTTCAATAAGATATGATGACAGTTGAAAGGTCAGCTCAGGAAATTGTGCTTCAGAAGAATGGGAGAATTTCGGTAGATGAGTAAACAAAGGGAGATTTGCAATATTTGAAGAGAGGCTTCATAAAGTAGAGACCGGGCGATTAATAAAGTGGTTATAGGGGGGGTGCGTACAGAGAGGGGAACACAAATGTCAGGAATCACGGCAGGTGGCATATGACAAGATAGGTTTATCGGAAAAAGTAGTAGAACATATGTAGGGGGTCCATAGAAGAACTTTGCGAGAGTTAGGGAAATGGATGTGGAGGACCATGAACGGCACAAGAGGCTTATGGAAAGGTCATATAATCCGAGGTACCACAGAGTCAAGAACACGCTGTGGGATAGAGGAACGAAGAAGAAACATATGAGCTTATTGGGAAGGAATGTAGGGTGACATAAAGAAAGAGGAACTAGTAAATGGTGTAATTAGCATGGAATGGTGGCTAAGGTAGAATTGGGCAGATGGAAAATGAGAGGAGATCACTAACAGGGAAAGGAAGGAGGAGGCGAGAAGAGGTTGTGGTTTGATAGCTTTGCACATAATTCATAGCTTTAAATTATTTATTTGTATTTTTATATTTATATCAAGGGTTTTTATTTGCATGTATTTATGAGTGTACTTTATTATATTAGTGGAGTAGAAAAAGGGGAATAGAATATATAGAGGACTGTTGTTGATAAATAAGGATGAAATGCCAATAAAGGTGTATTATTACTAGTTATTGGATCATCAAATATTTCAGAAATAAACAAATATATGATATTAAATCGCTTTGTTGTCTCTCATGTGTAAAAGAACTAGCGTCTCTAAAATTAGTAGATGAATTATTCTAGCGGTCTGCACCGCTAGTTGCTGAGTGACCCATTTACTAATTTCAGGTCACCAGCAAACAATTACTGCAATCCAGTCCTCCATGTTGAGACGTAGGTCAAGCCCAAGGGGGACGCCCCATATAAGACCCTTTCCAAACGAAAATATCAATGACCCAAATTTCACTTTCTTATTCAGATTGCGACTGATGTTGAGCAAAAGTTGAACCTGTGGGAAATTTTTCGAAGACCGTTGGTTTCCGTGACTTATGAAAATTAAATTAAATCAATGAAATCGGTGAAATCATTGGCGTCACCGTAGGAAATACGTTTGTTCTCGATTTAGATAATGGCAATTTAAGGATAAGCATACTCAACTCAAACTACTGTACTAATTTATAGGAACAATTATCAAAAACCTCTAAAATAAATGGGAAAGGTCATAATAATATGTAATAGTAGCAAAATCTTTTATTGGCATTAACAATGTATCTGTATATACATTTAACAATAATTAAAAATAAAACAAAAAATCAAACTTAAATCATATCGTCTGCCGAAATTCACCTTCTTGCAAGCTAAGCCATATCCTGAGCTTTATCAAATTTTTCCCCACTTTTTCCCCGAGAGTCCGCATCCCCTTCCACCTTTCATCAACTTAAGCAATCAGTTCCCTTCCTTCGAGCCCACTCTCGCCCATTAAGCCTTCAATCCATGGCACTTCAGAGCCATGTACTCCCATGAATCCACGCCACTTTTGTATAATACATATCGGCCAATATCCGAAGCCTATCCAAGTCTTGCGCTCCTTCTCCTCCGACCCACACCTTGCTCTAGCCAGTATCTTCTTATCTCCGTAGTCCGGTCGTCAACCCAACACCTGCACACATCTACACCTTGGGCAATAGGACCCTCCATCTATCCTACTCCATTTTAACTTCTCCTTCACCTTCACTGCTTTTACCTCAAGTATCCCCTCAAGAACACCCACACATTCTTGAGTAATCTCTCATTCTCCATACTCACAAGCCTATCCTAATATCTATCAACTCGGGCGTGGTACTCTCCAGCCCTATTAGGTTCTTCAAGAACCAGACCTCTTCCCTCTCCATCACACTCCATTCATACAAGTTCCACCCTTCCACACCATACATCATAATTGGCTGCATACATGCCTCCTAGATCTTTATTGCAATTTCCGAATTATTCCTGCACAGTTTTCCCCATTTTCCTTTTTTTATTATGTATAATTTATTATGTATAATTTTTTTAATATGTATAATCTCAGAAAGACCATCCTATAAAATATAGAATAATGATATATGATATTGCCTTACATATGTACAACTTCAGTTAAATTACATATTATAAAGTGATAACGAAAGAAAATCTGATTATTATGCCAGGAATACTATTCTCCAAAAACAGACTCTGCCCTAGTTTGCTACATGCATATGGCACGAGTGTGGGACCGCATGCAAGTGTCGAGAGGCAGCATCGGCGGCGGTGGCTGCGAAGATGTGGGTGCGATAATATCACTCGATAAATCAGCGATGAATGCCGGAATTTATTGCGCCATTAACAACGGACAAGATGAGAACAAATAGTAAATATTGGTTGTAAACATTAGGTGAGCGTTAAACGGGTGGCGGCAGCATGGGTGGCAATAGAGGAGGTGGTTTGGAGGCGGCAAGCGACCTACGTGCGTCTGCATATCACAAGAGCAGCATAATCATGTTAATCTTCCGTAACGTAGCATATTATACTCTACGTTAATCATTTCTCGAATAAATCATATTGATTTCGGAATCATTAATTATAATACTTCATATCCTTTCTTGAAACATGTGCAGAAGAAAAATATCAAGTTATTACAGTTTGTTTATAATTGTGGTTATGAGATTTGTGATTGTTTTGCCATCATACGATCAACCTCAGGAGGTCAACACCTAATGCATTCTGTCAACAGAGGGATGATGCAACACATGCGCCCACTTGAGGGCAAAGTCCGGTGGAGGCCGCGTTTGCTGACAGCGCCAACAGGATGACATGTGTCCTCGTCGTTGTTGCCATGTTCTCAGCTGTGGTGCAAGGCACGTCCTTTGTTCGAGTTGCAGGGGGGAGAGGGTTATCAGTACAGGCCATGCATCTGCAGGAATCGCGGGCAGTTTTGCTCGGACGTTATGCATGTTGTGTTGAGTATGCATTAAATTAAAATAAACCTTATCTTCACTCTCTTTTGGCAAATCCAGCACTGGTGGTCGCGATGAGTGCAGACTAGATGCGACTGCCATAAACATGCATAGGAAGTCATTCTTATTTCGTGATTTTATTGTCCACTTCGAACAACTTTATACAGTATAAAAGTTTATACTTTTTCGTGGCAGAAAGTTGTAAACTTTTAACGTCTATTGCAAATGTAATCCGTTGTCAAATTTTAAAATAATAATTTCATGTATTTTAAATCCTGTCAACTCTAGACTATCAGGGCCTTTGTTTCTATGATTCGTTAACAATTCTTGTGAGAGCGTATGTGTGTTATTGTGCTCTGTGGTGCAGATTGTTCTGTGATTATGATTAATTTTGTAGGGTACGACTTTGATAACTTTCAAGGGTATAGGGTGAGTGTGTTGATGGTGAATTAATTTTTAGAATAATTTACCCGGTGGTTTGCTCACCTCAAGGTATTGAACCCAGTCCTGCTAGTAGGTTGTAGAGAGGTCCGGACTCTTCTGGGCAGCCCAGACGTTTCGCGATGCTTGTGCAATCAGAGGATGTTTCAAACCATTAATACCATCAGTATACCATTATAAAATATGTAATACTACTAATGTATATAGGTATGAGTAGGTAAAGTTAGGTGAAGTATAATTTCAGTTTATTTTGTCGTCTGTTGTTTAGTGTTGTCGTACTACAGTGTTTTCCAACGCCGAGCGCACGCCCCGCAGTACGAATTTTTGATTGTAAAGGAGGGAGGGAGGCAATTTGGTTAGGGATGTCAAAAATAACTATGAAAATTACTGGTTGGCCTATATTACAGGAATGAGAAATTTGTAGTCCGCCGAACATATTTGTACGGCCCGCGAAGCAATCTAATCTCAAGGGAGACCCGTCCCATTTGGGAATTTAATATGAGAGGAGGGTCCATCACAAGTTGGACCTCTAATTCGGAGACGCGAATCGATGTGTGGCCCGGCAAATATAGCATTTTTATTGACCCAATCATGAAAAAGTTTGTTCGCTATAGTAGACTATTGTTAGTATACAGATAAAATTTAGCTATGTAAAGTTACCTTCAACAAATTAAAGTAATATAGATATGACCGGGTTCAAATAGAGGAGGGTCCGTTAATCTTGCGCCCACAAAAAGGACCTTGTCTTGATCTTAAATTCTACTTTAGTCTTCGGTTGCTAGGTGGGGAGGTCATAAGAATTGTAAACAGGGACATACACAAAATATGATGTGTTTGAGGAAGTGCGTGTGGGGGGGGGATATGCGGTAATGTGCGTGAAGGTGTGAGTTATTCTAAGAGGGTGCGTGATATAGATACTAGGCCACCCAAGAGGACTATCATATATTATACTATCATATTTGGTATCTACTTATACCTACTACACTATGTCAACTATAAAACTACATTACATAGCTTCCTTGCCTGCGTCATTTACCAGAACTATTATAATCAGCTATGTGCATATTATAAAAGAGAGGTATCTACTCCTGTTTTATAATGTAGTTAGACTCAATAGTTAGTCTGTTCATTGCCGTGCACTCTTCGCCAACTAGGGTCATTGAGTTAGGTCATCGTCGCAGACCACCTTCTTCATACTGACTGCTTAGGCACGGTAACATGATATGAAAACCCTAATCCAAGCATCAATGCTTTGGAAGTCTTAAAAAGATATGCTATCTACTTGTGAAACAGGTCAAATTTTAGGTTAAAAAGCTAAAGGCTATCAAATATTATTTAAGCCATTTACAAATATTTTCAGTGCATTTGGAATGAAATTCTGACTTAAATGATATAAAATTAGATTAATTTATTTTGAATAATTCAGGAAAAAATAAAACTACGTACTTAAAATAACAGCTTTAGTACTAATCATAAAAAACTGTTGCCTATTAAAATTAAATACTTATTATAATTCACAGTAATTTAATTCAGTTTAACGCAGAAGTTATAAAGAAGTCAACATACTGTGCCTTGATTAACTCTCCGAGTTCTGTACTGCCCTAATAGATGACAAGCCCACTTCGATGAATATCCCTAAACCCTTTAATATATGTATAAATATAGGTACATAAGATTAAAGTAAAAGTTTATAATCTTTTTTTTCGATTGCGGTCGACTATGGACCACGTGAAATAGTTTCCCATGAACATAATCATCTCTCCTCTATCTTCCCTTCTAGTACTCCTTCATTCTTTCTCCATGCTGTTTTTCTTTCTTCTGTCCATTTTGCTCCAGCCTTCTGTGTTTCATTTTTTGGAAACCCCCGAAACACCTGATCTTCTCCCTTAATTATTTTCTATTCTCCACCTCCCCTCCATCTATATTCATTTCTTTCAAGTCTTTCCTGACCTCATTGAACCATGCGACCTGTGTTTTGGGGTTTTTGTAGAAGAAATTGAATAGTTTCTTTGTCAGTCTTCCTCCGTTCCTTCTTTTGATGTATTAATAGTATTATTAGTATTGCCAAATCGTCCGCAAAAGCTAGACAGTTTTAAGGATTCCTTTCTTTTCCGTCATTCTCTCATTACCTTCTCCAGTACACAAATGAAGAGCTGTGGGGACAGCCCATCTCTTCTCGTACACCTGTTTTGACCACAAAGGGTTCAAACGGGCTCAAACTTGCCTCGCCGTTCTCAACAGTGCATAGTGTCTCTCTATCTATAAAAACGTATGCCTTTTTAAAGTCCACAAATGTCACGTGTATGTACTTAGCTCCCAATCTCCAGTATTTTATTATGAATTTCAGGATTAAAATCTGTTCCGCACATGATCTTCACTTCATAAATCCTCCCTGATTGTCGCCTATCCCTTCTGCAGTACTTTCAATAGGATTCTATCCTCACTGGCTCGCAACTACTTATTCCACCATTGCGGATACATCGTAAGCAATGTATACCATTTCTTAATCCATACCGAAAAGTGTATATTATACAATAGGAGTAAAAAACTATATTATAACAAGAGCCCGAATAAGCTGTGTTACTAATTAAATAAAGTTTAGCAAGATCTAAGTTACATATTTGAATAATTTCGTAATCGAAATTACCAATTCCCAGGAAATTTCTACTTCAATTTTGAGCAAATGAAGAAACTTGTAAAACAAATACCAAGTTTAATGTAAGCATACGCTTGCGTTGGTCCCATCCGGGATGAACGTGAGGACATAGGGGATAATGTCTTTGAAGCTGGTTGTAATTAGCCGCGAGGCGCAACAGGAAGTCGCCGGCATACGCAGCATCATCTTCGTCCTGCTCACTTCTTGCGGTCAGCGCGGAGGACCGATACTAATAAGCCAACTAGGGAACTAATTAAGATCCAGCGCTGGCTGCTTCTAATTATCGGTCATACCTTTGTCTACGACGCCATCAGGCCTCAACTAGTCAGGCCTTACTACCATCCAATCCAAAGCGATTCTAATTAAACGTGTTTTTAATCCCAACCGAACTAGTTAACCAGTTTGACCCGACTGGAAAATTGATGTGACAAATTAACTTGCACTCACCTGCATCAAATATAAATAAATCATCTCTCTTTCCGCGCCCGAGCCACACCAACATTCTACAACAACTTAATCTCATATGTATACAATATTTAAATCGTGATCTCATTGGTGGGATGATTATTCAAAAGCGGAACAATTTAATTAATTGCATGCGCCACGTCTGCTGCTATTTACATAAACTAATAACGAATGATTAACATGCTCAATTATGCAAATTTATTGCGTTTAATAATTGGATTTGTGTGCGTTTTATAAGCGGATATTTCGCAAAAAGTTTGTTCCGGAATGCTTTGGAATTAAAAGTTGGTGGCGTTTACGAGTTGGCAGCGCGCGCGAGTTGTCCTCTCGTGTGAGAATAGTTTTAAGAGAAACAGATGCGAGTAATTAAACCCCCGAGTCATCACACACAATGCGATCAATCAAGAGAGTTTGAAGCGCATTTTACGAGTTGTTTGTTCGTTGTCGTTCCAGTTGTGTTGTTCCAATCTGGTCGCCCCTTAGATGCCTTTTCCGAAGGGTGGCACCAATAAAGTGTGAACAAAAAGCGCTTTTTCATGACAACGCACATGTGCTTTTTATCGCGCGCGTGTGGAATTAAATCGGGAATTGCTCGTGTTTAGACCGGAGAAGGTAGTAAACTAATTTTAAATTAAGTTGTTTTGCTGCTATTTGTGGTTGTTTATATGATTTGATTTTCGAGAATTCTATAAGAAGAGTTTTTAGTCTTTATGAGTCGTTATTCAAAATTGTAAGGGGTCGCATTCGTTTACTTTCACTCATTTTTTCTGCCTGCCAACTACTGATATATGGGATTGTTATCCATATTAGATCGCGACTTTAACCTGAAACATCTCCAGGTGACACTTCTGAATATATTGCAAAACACTTCTACAAGAATTTGTTAATATTTCTTATGATAGCAGAAGTCACAACAGGCGTGACACCACTCGACCTAGTCATAAGAAATCTTACTTTCCGACACCATAGGTCTCACAATAGGTTTCACAATAACACTGTAGGCTGGTCTCAATATCAGCCTATGGCTTGATAAAGGATACTGGGATACGAACCACGGACTACTTTGGTGAGTACCTGTACCAAATCGGTAAGCAGTCCACCTAAGACTAAATGTACTTTGGAGAGGCTGATACGCCCGCGCATACCTTCTATCTGAACACGAGGTAGAAAAAGTACAAAACTACTATTGAACAGGATCTTAAAAGTGTATTACGCTGCAAAACGCAGTCGCGCTGCTCGGGCGGAACAAGAAAAGCTGACGAACAATCACGTCGTTTTTCAGAAGTGTACATACGGTAAAAACCTTCAGCTAGAGACGACGCCGACGGGCTTCACATCCTAGCCCCTCCACATCCCCTGATATGCTAAGCATGGTAGTTCCGGGATGGGTCTGAAAAAGGAATGACAACACAAAAAAGGTCTTACAATAACTATAACCGTGAAATTTTCGAGTCATACAACAGCAAAACAAAATGGAACAGAAGATGAAAGGAGGGTCAGAAAGAGCATTCGATTAGACATTGGATACCCGACGTTATACTCTGAATATCTAGACCACACGGAAACTGTGACTTCCTCTTTACACGGTTACTTACCGGTTACGGGTTCTTTAACAAGAACCTTCATTGCATTGGAAGAAGTCACAACGAAACATGTATCGCATGAACCGGCACGTGGACGGGCACGTGGAGCATACATTCAAATGGAGCAAAGCGTGGAAGGAAAAGAGTATGATTCTGATGAGGGAAGCCCAATGTTCAATTACACCAGACGAACGTGCCGCGGTAATGATTGTAGCCAAGAGTATCAGGTATATTGTGATCCTCTTCCCCAGAGCGGTACTCATCAAAGAACAGCTTGGAAATGAGTTAACCTAAGCGGCGTGCACCGAAAGTTCAAGGTAGAAGAATGTAGTTACCAACAGTAACTCAGAGTTCCAGGGTGGGGACAAGTATCATTCAAAATGCATACAACATAATCTGTACTATACTGAACTTAAAGGTTACTTCATTCATATAGAGAAACGTCGGCGTCGGTAACGCCCCGAAAAAAGCATATGAAAGTCCGCAATTTCAGTGATTTTCTTGGTGGCCTGTGGAGCTGATAATATAATTTTGTACGGAACTGGCAATAAGGTAATCTACTTTACCAAAGAAAGTTTAATTATCTGGGAAAATAGTAAATGGTAACATTTGAAAGTTACATCAAAAATAGCAAATAAATAGCTCTGAATGCAACTATTCTAGTTTAATTACTATAAAACTACTACTTATTATTTGTAATAAACATGATAGTGCAAATCATGCGATCAATAACATGTTCACTAGCAAAGTATTGTTTACATCATCTTAAGTTCAACTAATCTCACAAAGGGTGTATCTCAAATGTCCATCACGGAATTAAATGAAACTTTTTGAACCTGCAGAACACATATAAATAATTTGTGTTCATGTTGCTCAAAAAAAAATTCAAAGTTTGGTCACAATTAAAACGTGTAAATCACATTGGATATTACTGTAACAGCAAGCTTTAGCGTATTGGTTTCGTAGTGCATTGGTTAGTTGTGTTTGTGTTGTGGGTCGCCGGTTTAGATTTTGCTTGCGGCAAACTTTTTTTATATAAAAATATTAAATTTAACAAATAATTTTATAACAATAATTAACACAAAATAATATAAATATTGTTATATCTCATTCTACAGAAAGTTTTCCTGCAACATTGCATATTTGTGAATGGTGTCCTTATATCAAAATATTATAACGGGCAATATGGGGTGCTTGCTATTAAAACAATATATACCACGCTAAATTTTGACCAAACTTTGAAATTTTTTGGGCAAAGTAAACGGCTCAGAAAGGCGTATAATCCCATAATCACCAGTTATTTCGATATATGCACTACACGTCCATTCTGTGACGGACTATTGAGGCAGTGTCCTTGTCAGTTGTCACTGCCTGCAACAATAGATATGCCTTGGATTATAATTCCCAGTGGATCGACATGGTAACCTGCTAATAAGCAAGTGACTAATCTTTATGTATGAAAGGACAGACTTCAAACACAAAACACCAGGCACCACAGAACTCAGTATTACGATATACAACATTGTACATCACAAGGCAGTGCATCATACTGTTCTCTTCAGCCCACAGTAAAGTACATTGCACTCTGTGATTCAGCCCTCATAGATTCGAACTTCACCGAAACACTGTCAGGAGCCTAACTTTGCCAACGGTCTGAAGATAACTACAAAACCATTGATTTTTGTGATTTTTTCGCGTGATTTTTTAGAGCGGATCAAATATCCAGGAAACTAGAAAGAATCTTCAAAATCTCACCAAACAGTAAAATAAATAACTGATTGCAACAAGGACATTACATTAAATTAAAATTTGTAATAAATAAATAAAATGTTGCAATGTAGTGAATGTATCATGTATGTTTCGAATGGTCTTTTCGACATGGTTCTCATAATGACCGAATGCTTGGACAACCTTTAAGCAAATATCTTGCTTTCAGTCATTGATCAGAGCATACCATAACACATACAAGTGTAATTATTTTTCGTGACCAGTCTTAATCTTAAGAAATGTTAGGAAAACCATTTTTACTTTTAATGGATATCTTTAGCCATATTCAGAATAAAATGTAGTTAAAAATATTCACATTAATACAATCCTTCTTTCCCTGTCATTTTGGGCTATTGTTTGGAAACGAATTGCAAACAAAATACTGTGAGAGCGTTGACGTATTTCTCGGTTTTTTTATTTTTCATTTTTCCACCACGCATTTTTTGGTACATTCACTCGAGTACTCATTGGCCATCGCTTTATCGCTTTGCACTGCGCCACATTGTCGTTTTGTGCGTGCGATAATTGCCGCTTTTGTTCGCGACTCGACAGGGGTGGCAAACAAAACGATATAAATTATTGTATGCACCGCATTGTACCCGCCGCCGCCGCATCGGCCATACTCAACCCCTGCACGGGCGGTGGCAAAATCGAAACGCATCTCCTCCGCCAGCAGCTAGGTGTTATGTGCTTTCGCTAATAATTCATCGCTCGTTTCCGTTAATTATACGGCCGCCGCCGCCGCCACCGGACGATTTAGGTTTTAGTAATAATTCGTTCACGGCGCCGGAAAAACAAACAATGCCGTCGATATTACCAACTGCATGCAATCCAACACCAAACATACAACTAGGGTTACCATATAACTGATTAAAATTCAACAATATTTGAATAATATATTTTTCAGGATATTGACCTCTAAGTTCTTTTCGCCGTAACATTTGTATATTTGAATACATTTTATAACCTTACAAATTTGCCATATTTTACGTATACATAATTTTCGATATATTGCTATGTAAGCGATTTTAACTTTTTAGTGGACATTTATAACCAAGAAAAGGTTTTTATAATGAATTTAAGATTCTATTAAGCAAAATATTGTATGAGTTGTGAATAATTTAGTTGCATTGTTATAAAAGTTCAGCAATACATAAATATTATATTAAAATATCAACCTTGATATGAGCAACCAACATATCATCATATCTAATAACTCGTTTCTGTTATAATGATGTGAAATTATACAGTCTCCAACTGATGGTAACCTTTCTGATAATCTAAATACATTGCATTATTTGCCAAATTTAATTTATTTGCTGCGTTTTTGTTTTAAATCTATGTGCACCGTCGATTTCAGGCGCATTCGCACACCAATTCACTCTTGTTGCGCGAAAAACAAACAACTCTGAATGCCCAGCTCGCATCGTGCGCCAATGTATCACCAGCAAAGGATTTAAAACATTCATTTGCGTTATTAACCGAACGGGCACGCACACAAATTGCTAGAAAAACAACGCCTATTTAGTGTTTTAGCTGGGCGCAATTCAATGCTGAAATCATTTCGGATCGATTCGTATTGTATTATCAGTACCGGCACATTTTCGCCAGCATTCATGCGCACTGTTTAATTATGTCAATTTACTATTGATTTATTATAGCGCTGCGCACGTATGTTTGCACTGCAAAATGCGCCTGCCAAAAGCCAAAAAGCAGAATAATTTAAAGTTTTATCCGTTTGTGAAGTGCGGTGGTAAATCACTGCGGTATTTTATCCGGCGCTTGGGGTATATTAAATCGGCGGAATTAGGGATATTAACTTTGGAAAGTCCGCGGAGGAAAATCATGTTCGGTGTGCTGGTCTGGTTCGTGGGATAAATGAAGAGATGTTGGACGTGAAGTAAAGTGTACGACAGAAATTGGAGTTTGTTTGTTTTCTTATGGTTGCGGTTTTGGTTTTGAGCTGAGTTTGTGAATATCTTCAGTAAGGTATGTACATAACCTTATTCGGTACTTGAATATGTAACTTTTCGAAAGTTCTGAGTGAAGTTCTTATTAGGTTCTACATGTTTTAATAAATTTTGATAATTTAATCTTATTTAAATATTTTCGCTGAGTTTTTTCATATTGATTACAATAAGGTATTATGTAATTGTTTTTCCAATTTAGTGTGAAGTTGAATTGCATATTTTAGAGTAAGTATTTTACAATTATTTATCCTAGCTCATTAAATGTCTGGTGCTTGTGTGGGGTCGTTCAAACAAGACCGTATGTTAGTATGATGTCTAATATGTTTTTTTTATATTGTGGTTACTTTCATTCTGATTACGATTTGTACTTCGGATAGGTATACCCTTATTGTTAATTTTATCAAGAACATTTTTTATTTCACCTGAGGGAAAGACGAAGACAATGTAAATAATATTTACATACGACCCAACCGAAAATAAACCAGAACGCATAGACCTCTCTTTACGCACCGGTTGTAGGCATTCTCCCGAAAGAAGAATGGACACAATGTTAACAAAGAAGACGCACTTGACTTTTCTACGAGTACAAATTTTACGAATGGTATTCATGACCTTCATGACCGGAGAAGACCTTTCAGCGTAAAAAGCTAGCCGAGCTATACTCGATATAAAGCAATGTACATCAATGCATCGGCAATGCCACGGATAAAGCAGAGAAAACAGGGGATATCATGCTTGGTACTGTGTTTATTGGTAATGTTACGTGGTATGCACTTGTAAAACATCAAGAC
>WSZQ02097902.1:0-10228 GCA_019419845.2 Weissflogia rhopalogaster | reverse complement strand
AAATCTGTGATTTATAGAACATGGCAGGCACTATTGATTTTCTTTAACGAATAAGTAAAGGCGTTGTTCCAAAAAGTCCCAAGAGATCAACCATGTCCGTTCCATGAATATTCCAAGAGAGAAATACTCTGAAGTTAACTACAAGACCTAGCTACAAAGTTGCATTATCGTTTCTTCTAGGTGTTGATTTTTAAGGATTAAAATTCATGAAAAGAGAGTTTAAAACTATTTAAATGAATACAGTTGGTAACCTAATGAAACACGTTATGCGCGTTTAACAGTAATGTCCCAAATGGGACACATCTCGTAAATATTCGCGTTTCCCTTTAAGATAATCCGCTAGGGTGTTTGGAATCCACTTGTCTAATTGTAAGTATTCAGAAGTTGGAACATTAAATTGCCTCTTCCTAGCGGAGATATCTGGAACTAGGATCAGGGTCAGTTACTCGGGTATTGTAACTACTCTCACCATCAGCAATCCTAAAACATGATGCATTTAATGAAAATATTAAATAAAATAATCACTATGAAAATTTACAAGTAGTTTTATTTCATTCATCCACTGAAAATATGTACACCACTCACGAATTACACACGCCGAAGATCACACCCGATGTCTTCATCATAAACTTTCTCAACATTTGTATCAATGTCCAAAAATTCGTAGCGAATAAATTCTATCAATTCTCGATAATTAACATCGTAATGCAACCAAGTGCAGCAATTATACACATCATTTCAATATACATTTATATAAATATCTAGCATTTGTATAAAATTCGTTGAAAATCATAAAAACAAAACAAAAACAATGACTAAATATATATATAGAATATTCGGAAAAGAAAACATCCAAGCTGATGCGCGCCTATACAAAGTCCATCCAACTTCAGTGTGAAATCAATTGATCAACCAAATATTTACAGTAAATCTACATACAAATTGTCACGTTTGCATCACCTTCCTACATTCGTACTTTCACAATTCGTAAAATCAGTGCGTTTCCTTTTCACCATCCAACATTCACGAAAAGATCTTTTTGAGCTTCACACTCAATTGATTTACATAGAAATACGTAATACATTTAATTGTTTTTTCTTTGTAGTTGCATGCAAAAACGTTGCTGACGCATAAAATGTACCCAATGTACATTATGTATGCATTAATGTACGCAATAGTTTAACCGATAAATTGTCATAGTAGTCAGTGCAATATAATCTCAAATAAAAACGTATGGATCAAACCTTGTTTGAATCAAAATCACTTTAATGCTCGTCAAAAAAAAGTCAGGAAAAAGCGCAAGAAATGGAAGCAAATAAATAATGTACGTTTACAACACAATGATAAGACGTCCTAATGAGATCAATACCATATTAGCCAAGAAGTATTGCAAAAAGGGCTGCAAGTCACAGCTGAACAAAAAACGATTTCGATGTACTACCTAATAATGTCTCAGACTATGTTACAGTTAACTACTTACGTTGTTAGCTCTGGTTGACATTGAGAGAACTGTCAAAAAAATATTTGTTCAGGATGACGTGATTTTTTTTAAATAAAAAAATTGAATTTCCATCTTTTATGTCTTTCCAAGACATTAAAAAAAACGAAATTCAAAAATCTTCAAGTCTTGGAAAATCGTAATGACTTGCAATTACGATGAAACAGCGAAAAACTCTTGTAGTCGACGCACCGTTGATCTTTCAAGCAGACATAGGTCAAAGTCAAACGTACGCGCCGATACCTCATACCTGCCTGTCTCTGCAATCAGTTTCACAACCTTCTGCAACTCAGTGTTGTCCTGCAGCGACATGATCTTATGCTGTAGGTCCTGCAGGATGCGTAGATAATCCTCGGGGTTTTCCTGCGCATCACCGTCATTATTTGCAAGAGTCATCTGTTGATTGATTACCGGTGGCGGTGAAGCATCGCGTTCCTCCTTCGGCGTTTTTGTAATGGGTTCATCCTCACCCGGACTTAAATCCCGCCGTCGCCTTCGCTTTTCTTCCTTGTCCAATTTGCGCTCCTTTTTCTTGGTTTTGTCCTTTTTGGGCTTCGCCGGATCGGGCACTGGCGGTTGGATAATCATCGGCTGCGGCTGTTGAACGACAGGTGGCGGTAGTTGGGGCGATGGAGGCTTACACTCTTCGGTCTCATTCGTCGAAATACAAGATGAGTTGGAATTCTCATTATCAACGTCGAATTTCTTCTTGTCGTGTTTCGCAGCCGGCGGCAGAGGTTGGGTTAAAGTTGGTGGCATCGGTTGATTCGTAGGATTCGTAAATAAATTCGAGGATTGCTCATACTTTTTCTCCTTCGACTTGTGCGAAGTTTTGTCACGTTTCTCCTTCTCTTTGTCTTTATCCCGATCTTTATCCTTCTTCTTGTGTTTGTGCTTATCCTTCTTTTCTTCCGTAAGTTTAGGTTTATCAGCCTCAACCACCTCTGGCTTGATTTCCGGTTTAATTTCTTTGGGTTTTTCCTTCTTCTCGGGCTTTATCGTCGTCACTGCTGGCGGTGGCAAAGGACTAGCCTCCTTCTCCTTCGTCGACAGCGAAACCATTGGCTTCAAATCTTTTTTAAACTCCTTATCTTTATGCTCTTTGTAGTCCTTCTCTTTCTCCTTGTCTTTTTCCTTATCGCGTTTTTTGTACTTCTTACTGTCTTCCTTCTCCTTATCTTTACGCTTCTCTTTGTCCTTTTCCTCTTTGCGATCGTCTTTCGACTTGGTACTCTCGGATGGACTCGACGGCCGTTTAGGACTTAATCGCTTCGGACTGCTAGCGCGTCGTGAGCCGGGACTGAGCGAGCGTCGTGGCGACTTATCTCGTTTCTTATCCTTCGAGCTACGTTCATGATCCTTGCTACGCTCCTTACTTTTATCCTTCTTACGCTCATCCTTGTCCCGCTTGTCTTTATCACGATCTTTGATCGGCGACTTGTTCTTGCGCTCCTTGTCAGAGAGCTTATCCTTGTCCTTATCCTTCTTGATGGCGTCTTTTGTGGTGGTACTGCTGCCTCCACTGCTGGTACTGCTGCCACCGCCGCTAGTTGGTTTTGGCTCAGGCGTTTTTGTACATTTGATCGGTGGGCCGAACAGGTCCCTAAAGGTCTCACGCGGTTCGTCCATCTTCTTGGGCTTCTTGTGATCGATGGTGCCACCCAACTTTGGTTTGTTCAAAAGCTGAGTTTTATCCGTGCTTGACTTGCTGTCCAAGTCGTTTGAACTTGATGTGCTTATACACTAAAAATGACATCAATACAATTATTAGAATGTGTTTACTTGATGTTTGAATCTATAAAACTACTTTGGGTAATTAATTTTAAACGAACGTAAACACTGCATACATTTCTAATGTAATTTTGAAACGAAATAAGATAATACTGTCGCTCTATATGAGAACGGAGTCAATTGTGTTTTATGTATTATGTATTTTATGTATCAGCCTAAAATTGGCTACATTTTCAAAAGTTGCACTGTGACTCTGGAACCAAGTATTATCTAGCGATCTAAATGTATTAGAACGATTAGATAAAGTAATTTTAAGCACCTAACATTTTTCTAGGATACTTGGGCACAATTCAGGTAGATTTACATAATTTTTTTTATTTAGTTTTAGCCTGAAATTGCTAAATTTTTAAATTAATTATAACTCTGGGACTTTAATTTGATATCGCTCATTACCTAAGTAGGGATTTGCATTATATATGACGTAGACTCAGCGTTGTAATGATGGGAGTAAGTGAATGAGGGTCTATATCGCAAGGGGGACCTCAGTTAGCGTTTTGCGGTCCTACTTAGAACGCCGTTGTTTTAAAATGTTTGTCAAATTATTATTTGGACCATTGCTCCGTTATTATGCTTCGCCATTTGTGATTTAATACGATTAGCCAGAGTAATTTAATGTAACTCCAAACCCTTTCGTAACATATTTGAGTTCAATTTGGTTATAGTTTCGGAAATTGTATACCTTACTTTTCAAATATAGTGAAATGAAATTATTAACAGTACGACAGTTGTATCTTAATGTCTTCACTCAGAATTCGCCTTTTTCTGCTGTTTTAGAGGCCTTCCACATAAAAAAAATCATAGGACCCAATACCGGATAGTTTCCGAGCAAATAATGGTTAACTATTTGTATCGAGAGCCATTTTATACTCCGAACTTATCGGTTCCGATTAGGTTCATCGATACAATGGTTAGTTGATATCCGGTATTGGGCCCTAGGCTGCTTTATTAGTTTTGAATATTTCATTTGAGAGGGCGTGGACTCTCCTTGTCTGAGCATCGCGTGACTCCGCTTCGTGGATCGCCAATGCAATAAAAAGTTTTTCTTCAAATTGCTAAGTTATCTTTTAAATACCTTGGTCAGACGAAAGCGAAGCTTCGCGATGCTGAACGTCGCTTGCTTTTCAAAACTCTATGTAGTCAAACACCCGAAATAGTATGATATCGTGGATGTATTACGACGATCAGATAAAGTGTAAGCAGCACTTTAAATACTTTTCTATCAAATTTTCTAGCAAATCTCTCCAAACTGATCCAATTTTCACAACTCATATTCTAGACTTATAAAATGACGTAAAACAACATTCTTATAATACAATATAATTAAATGAGCCCCCATTTTCTTAAATTAACAATCATTCATTTGTGTTTACAATTATTTACTTTTTAAAGTTTCGTTATTTCCAGTTTGTTCTTTCTTCCCTTTTCTATCCCTAGTCCATTTTTATATGCTTCAAGGTACTGCCTATATATAATAAATATATATATATATAATTTTGAAAGCTTCTACAAGCTTTCGAAACGGCTACAACTTTAAATGAACTGATTACTGATAAGTGAAAATGGAATTACACCCAATTCAAATTCTATTTTCATTTATTTCGAGAAAATAAAGGCTTAATTTATTCGTAAATTATAGAAGGGAAATCTGGTAATGTTTTCTATTGTTTTGTCAATGTGTATTTAAGGAATATACATTTGTTATAGGACGTGATAAATTGATACATGATTACGAGTTGCAATTGGACCACAAATCTTGTTTAAAATCAACTTCATATGAATCCAGCTTTGTTCAGAAATTTGTCTGTATTTCGTAATATTCACTTGTGGATAGCGAAAAACGTTACTTATTAATTTGTGAGGGGGACTTTTTAACACATTTCTTCTCAATAGTTTAAAATTGTGTTGTTGGGTAACCTATAAGGGATGACATTAATAAAAATATTCCTCGGTTGAGTAAAATAAATTCTAATTCTAATCAATAAGTATTAGGCTATAATATTACTAATTTCTTTAAAAAGTAATTGACTAGAGGAAATGAACACAGTAGTCATTGTTCGATAAATCAAAAAAAAACAAATATTTCCCACAAATTGAAATGAGTCTAATTACTCGAAACGCCTATAAATAATTAAAATAAAATTGTTTGGGTGCAGGTTTGGTTGCCGAGATTAAATTATAACAATTTTAAAATAATTCAACATATAATTGCAATGCATATAAAGCAAGGGAATTATTAAAAGTATCACTAACCTGTCCACCTCCTTTGAGCAAACGTTGCCTAAATTCTTCATTTGGGTCCTTAAACACGTATTTCTCACGTTGTATCCGTTGAATTGGTGGCCCACTCGTTTGTAGATTAAGATCATAATTAAACTTGATTTTCTTTGGTTCATCCTTGTTCTTCAAATAAACATCAATGCCAATAACAAACCCTGCGTAGCCAGACTCTTTCAAGCTGTACGGAGGATCTTTCACCACTAAAATCAACAACAAAATATACACGTTGCTTGAATGTGGCTGAAAGTCGCGTATTTACCTCGCTTGGGTTTTGTGAAAGTTTCGTGCAGGTAAAAGACAACTTTCTCCACGTAGTGCTGGATCTCAGCGCCGTCACAGCCCTTCACAAACACCTCCCAATCGTGGGTAAACCCCTCCTGGGTGCGCTTCGTGCGCAGGGACGCATCGTGACCGAGATCGAGGTAAATTCGCACCGACATAATGAACACGAGCACTGGCACTACACGGGGATGGTCGGCGCGAGAGTTGCACACAATTTGCAACCACCGCCGGCGGTAGCAACGCGAATATCCACCGCCGAATTGTGCGTATTTACTTTAACCTAATTCTGGCGTTGGTTGCGCATCATGCGTGCGACCGTGTACGTCCCCGGTGGCAACTGGCGTCTGCTGCTGCTTCGGGCACTCGCTGTTTGTTCTAGTTTCACCGGCGCCGGCGTTTTCATTCATGAATGCCGCCCCGATGCGCTGCAATGGCTAAACAACAACAAATTCGCATATAAACAAACGACTGTATTTGTCAAGTCGATACTGACAGCCGTCCGGTTTACAGTGGTGCCAATTATACTTTTACCGGTAGACCACACCGGTTGGTGCTGCCCTCTGCTGTCAAATGTTTAGAAATTTAAATAAATTTATATTTTACTTTCTTTTATTAATAAGGTACATATTATTACGCAGAATATTTCTAGACCTTCTTTGTCCTTTTCTTTATTAATTTTCTGAAATAAAATATCATTTTCTTCTCAGGAAATACCATAATTTTCGATAAAATGTAACAAAATCATTATACGGTAAAGGTCGCCATTTCATTGCTAAATGTATGATGTAACTTTATTAAATATGTTTAATACCATCTAATATTTCATTTTCCTGCAGGTTTTTCTTTATTACGTAAATATTACCAATAAAATTAACAACAAATGGCGAGTCAGTTTAAAATGGTTTCCGGCATTCATTTGAAATTTTGTTTCATATATAACTTTTTTGTATTTATAATAAAGCTACAAGGCCTTAACAAATGCAAATTCGCATAAAAGCTAATAATTGTGTTTATAAAACTAATAAAAGTGTTTATAATTATGCTTATAATAGTCATTTGGTTTACAGTGGTGCCAACTCTATATTTGTTGTCAGACGGTACTGGTAGATGCTGCCCTCTGGTGGCTATTCATTCTGCAATTTAAATATTTTTAAAAAAATTATTTGATTCTCTTTAATAAATGAATAACTTACGATTACATAAATTGCTTCTAGAAGTTCTTTTTTATTTCTTTATAATCTTAAAATCAGAAAATAGTATTTTATTCATTGGGAAAACGACAATTAATTAAAATGAAATAAAATAAATTGTAAACGTAGAAACGTAGAAATGAACGTTTTATTCGTAAATATTTGATATAACCTTGCAAACAGTATTTAATACTATGTACAGTTTCATTTTATTTCTAATACTTCAAGTTTTTCTTATGAAATATTTCTTGTCAAGTAAATATTAGTAAAGGGAGCAGTGCCTTGGTTTGTTAACAACATATTCATTATTTACGTATATTGTAACTATATTCAGTCATATAAGTTTCTTTTTAATAATACAATTAATACCTTCACAAAGTTTTGAAGAAATAAATGTTGACAATAAAACAATCAACATAACCTCTCAACAAATAATGTTCGAGAAACAATAATATAACCTCACTTTAAATAGACTTTAAAAACTTAAAAAAACCGATGCAATGGAACACCTAAATCCCTTAAGTATTCCGTGTACAAAACCTTTGAAGATAAATGAACACTTTCAAAAGTTTGCAGAGGATGTCAAAAAACTTGCTAAGGCTGCCACAATAAATGAAAATCTCGAAGAAACTTGCAGGTCAGTATGTTTAGGAATTGTTTTTAAACGTTATTAATGCTAAATTTCCATTTCAGCATCAAGAAATTGAATTTTAATGGGGATCTACTTCAAATGTCTGATAAGAATCGACTTTCGACGACTGTACAGTTGAGTTCTTTAAAATCTTCCGCACATTTGAACATTCAACGAGTGAAAATTAAGTGGGATAATGCAATAAACAGAGAGAAGGTTACACTTTCTTTTCCCCAGGAGCCTGTAAGTTTTTCAGAAATAATTGGTGGATTTATATTCGTTTATCGATTCTTATATTGTTGGTGTAATATTTGCAGATTGAAGGGGAAGAATTACATAGAAATGACTTATATCCTTCAAAAGATGCGCTTTTAGTTGTAAAATACTATAAACCTTTTGCGAATTCAGGAACTGCAAGAATTCAGGCACAATATATTGCTGAGTTTGCTATACTTGCCAAGCAATCTCTCACTGAGCTTCGAGACAAATTTAAATGTGTTCATGATTATTATGTCTCTGCAGAGTTGGCACATCCTGATGAAAAGTCCATTTGTTATACAAAAGTATATTTCACTTTACATCTCTGAAAAAGTTGTTTCTTACTTTGATTGTTTCAGGATGATTTTCCATCAGGTTTTCTATTTATAGAAAACTGTTTTTATAATGACATGAGACATTCAAAGGCAATTGAATATTCAAAGGAGATTATTGATTGGGCTGTTAAAAGAGGTATTACTGAGTTCACAACTGGAAGAATGGAAAATGTAAATTTAACATCTCTAACACGCTTCAGTATACTTAAGAGTGTTTGGTTTTAGACAAATATAGGTGATTTAAAACTACGTCTGGGTTATCCTTATCTGTTTCAACACCAAGGCAATTGTGAACATTTGGTTGTATTCACAGATGCACGCCTTCTTCGTTCTGATGAGCTCCTGGATTCCAAGAAATATCCTTATATTTTGAGCACGAACAAATTCAGGATAAATTGTTGCTCGATGTGTCAACATTCGCACGCTGATTTTCTTATTATGGACTGCGATCGTTTGCCGAAGAAACATAATTATATGTGTAAAAAGTGCGTGTTGGCTTATAATTACCAGAATGGGGAAAAAATTGGTCAGTTTAAATTGTATCCACATTTTGACATTAATTTGTTAACATTATTTTAGTTATAAACTGTTAGTAAAACAAATTAAATTGAATAAATGTATTTTTTATTAGTTCTACTTTGTAGGATTTGTATGAAAATAAGATTTTGATATGGAAATTGTTGGTTTTCGCAATATGGTTATAATTGTACAGAATATATAAACAAATTTCTAAATGAAGATCAGTCAGTTTTTATCACACTTGATTTCCGATTTTTCTGTTAAAAACGAAATTTTTTTCTTCGATATTTTTATTCCAAATCTGTATAATTAACAAGAAGAATGTGTAATTATTATACGAACCTGAATTTGAGAATGACATTGAAAAAAGATGTCTTTGTAATGAAGAAATAACAAGTAGTCATGCTGCGATGAGACATGTAGCTTTGCGTGCGAACAGAGATAACGTAGCTCCGCGTACGAAATGTGAAGTTCGCAGATATTCTGCAGATTTTTAATAATAAATTTTTTGATTGTTATATAGTTTATTATACTTTATTATTTATTATCTATAATACTTATCTACACACGTTGTATCATTTCAGTAGTTTTTGATTAAGAAATTCTTATTTTCATTCTTAATAGTTGTAGAAAAAGAGCGTGAATAACTAGCATAGAATGACCTTTCCTCGCTCGTATGGGTTGCAATTACTTATACGCTGTGAATGGGGCTGTACCGCGCTGTATGAATTTTGCAGTATTTTGGGTACATTAGATTATTTTGACTCTTTCATCGCAAGCTTCTCAAGTTTCTAAGATTCCATGTTTTTTTTTCCGTTTCGAGCGAAGTAGATTTTTAATAATAAATTTGTTGATTGCTATATAGTTTATTATACTTTATTATTTATTATCTATAATACTTATCTACCCACGTTGTATCATTTCAGTAGTTTTTGATTAAGAAATTCTTATTTTCATACTTAATAGTTGTAGAAAAAGAGCGTGAATAACTAGCATGGAATGACCTTTCCCCGCTCGTATGGGTTGCAATTACTTATACGCTTACTTATACTATTATATACTTATACGATTATATAAATCGCTTGCATCGGAAACGTACGTGTGACACAGCGTGCTCTGCAGATATCCCCTTTTTTGCGTGAGAAGTTTATGGGTGTTTAAGCTGAAAACTGGGGAAGACCCTAACGGAGAGTTAATAGACCTGTATATCGAAGCTGCTGATTAGACGTGGGTGATTTTCTCAATTATAACAGTTTAAGAGCCAAGTCAAAGCATGTGAGATGGATGCAAAGCAGAGCACCGTGCGCATGGGGCAGGATTAAGCGGAAATGGGAGAATGTATGGGGGAATAACTGGGACATTGCACTGAAAGTATGGGATGCTTGTGTGAAGCCAATGCTGATGTATGGTGTTGAAGTATGGGGCATGCGAGAATGGGAGATTGTTG